>LD364252.1:91731-108950 GCA_001465055.1 Ptychodera flava | reverse complement strand
CGACGTGCATCTGTATGGGGTAGGGTACTATCCTTGTGCAAAGTTTGAAAGAAATTGACCTGGGCATGTCTGAGATATCTGCGTGAACGGACGGACGCACGGACGGATGCACGCACGCACACACGGACGGACATGACCAAACCTATAAGTCCCCCCGGACGGTGTCCGTGGGGACTAACAAACTTAGACATCCTGGCATCCCTAGTGAAGGAACAAACTTCAAATGGGACAACATAGGAATACAGACAATCTATCGATTATTCCACACAATTTATCCACTGAAGACGAATTTGAGGAGATTGATTAAGAAAGTACGGCAATTTTCGAAAAAACGGCGTTAAAGGATCGTAGTGTTATACAGTCTTCCCCACTCTGGAGTAGAGACTGCACTGATGTTCAGATTACAGCTGTGTCTCGCCATGGCTAATCAGTTCTGTACACAAAACAGGGAAACGTAAAATACACTTTCAAAACACACTGAACGTAAGCAATTAAGAAATGAATAATGTGTGGAGTTGCTTTCCTTATTACATAGATCAATATTTAAGGGCTAATTCCTCAATTGCAACGACAAAATAGATTTAGTACATTAATGGGTGATTTTTTTATTACATTTATTGTTACCATTTAGTACATTTGTGGTTGGTGTTTTTATTACATTTATGGTTGATTTTTGTTACATTTATGGGCGATATTACATTTATGGGTGCATTTTATTACAATTGCGGTTGATATTACACTTGTGGAGATTATTACATTTGTGGAGGTTACACACCTATGAGTTTACAATAAAAATAAGCATGTTCGAGAATAGTTACCGACAAACCAAAAATATAATGTGGCATATGTATGATAAGACATCTTCATTGACCGAATATTTCCCTGATAATCACGGCTTTTCAGACTAGCTTATAGATACAACTCTAACTGGCCGTAAAATAAGATAGAAGATAAAAGTAGGCCCTATTGCTTTCTCATTTTTTCATAATTCTCATCTGAACTCATCTGGATGAGACGAATATGTTGAGATGATTTGGATTCTAATATTGCAATACAACCAAATGCAGTGTGGTCTATATTTGGCAAATAAATACGACAATATAATATCATCGCTTTGTCAAGGTCAAACATATTTACGAAAGAGTATAATAAACTATAGATCAGTAGGAATATATCAAAGATTGATTTCGGCGTGAACTTCTATTGAAGTCTTGCGTCTACAGTAACATGTGACTTGACAACCGGAAAACTAGTTCCTGCACATATAGGGGTGTCGGAACACAGGGATGTCGCAACATGGGGTGTTGGAGCTTTAAGGTGGTCACCATCCACTGCGACCGCAGCCAAAATGCGAGAAACTTCAGAGACTTTCGCGTCTAATAACATAAACACATAATCTTGGTCGCGCTTCGCTCAATGGAACTGGGGTATAATAACATATCTCTATACCTTTAGGGACCGTCTCAGATTGTCGCAGAAGTTCAAGAAACGAAATTCCTTCGTTTAGATCAAAACCCCTTCCCCCCTCCCCCTAAACGAAACTTCAAAAGTGCTAAATGTTCATGTCTGCCTGAGAGTACAATGTTGCATTTTGCTATAGCTACTAAAAGGCATATTCCCCTTGCCACATTTCAATTAAAGTAATTGATCAGATTTGAGTACTAACAGGGCATTTTACCGCATAAAAGTTTCATTTTATTTTACTTTCCCTTTTTGCATCTCTTGTGCTGTTCTTTGTCTTTGTGAACACGCAATTTGTACTTGGTAGGAGCGGTAAATAAGCAAGAAACTTTGACAAGGGGGCCAAGGCATGTTCAATCATATTAAAACAACTATGGCCAGGTGCATAACTAGTGAGAATAAAGACATCTGGTGGTTAGAGCAGACGCTTATAAAAAGCACATTTTAAAAAATGATACTTTTTGTCTTTGTTTAATTTGATGAATGAAAGGTTTAGGAAACAATGTTACTATCGGTAAATTGTGTTTGGGGCACGAATGAGATGGAAACAGTTACAAATTTGTTGGCACAAGATGCAGTTTGTCTTTAATTTAAAATAAACACACGGAACTTGTGATCACAAAATAAAAGTGCGAAAGTGAAGTTCACTCAATAAATGGAGGTCAAACCCCCTTTCCCCCTAAACGAATGAATTTTGCTTTTTGAACTTCTGCCAAAATCTGAGACGGTCCCTTAGTGAGCTCTGCGTGGCAGGCTGGGTATTCTATAGCTCTGCATGGCAGGGCTGTGTGTTACCGGCGTTATGGGAGGCCATATAACGCCGGTAACACACAGCCCTGCCATACAGAGCTAGGTGTAACTATAGGCCACCGTCGGCTACCCCCCACAGCCCAGTTCCGCCGCTGAAAACAATCGATATTTAATCCAAAATCGTGGTCGATCTCAGTTTTCGAGCACGCCCAACTATTCTAGCTACGCGATGTGCTGAGCTGAGCTTTAAAACTTACGTAAAGCTCGCTTTTTCTCTCTCTATGGGAGGGGACGGACCGTATCAGCCGCCATTGTGAATCTCCATGTACAATGATTTCTGGGTAGGGTTCAAATGCAGGTCAAATAATGAGTTCAGATAATAAAGTAGATCAAATAATTGAGAGCGAAGGTAAAGTCAAAATAATGTCGTAATCATGACCAAATAATCGCATAATATTGGCTAATAATGACACAAAAATGACCCAATCACCAAATAATGTAATAATTATGATGAAATAAGTTCCAAATCAAGACATCAATGCCCAATAATGGCAAAAGAACCAAATTAACATAATAAATTCATAATAATGTCAAGATAATATCAAGATAATGTCATAATCATGACCAAATAATCGCATAATAAAGACCAAATAATGACATAAAAATGACCAAATCACCTAATTATGGTATAATAACGATCAGATAAGTTCCAAATCAAAAGTGCTGAATAATGGCAACAACCAAATTAACCAATTAATTTCATAATAATGTCAAGACAATGTCGTAATCATGACTAAATGATTGCATAATAATGACCAAATAATGACATAATATTGACCAAATCACCAAATAATGGTATAATCATGGTAAGATAAGTTGCAAATCAAGGCATCAATGCAGAATAATGGCAAAAGAAACCCATATTATTAAACAAGTACATAATAATGTCAAGATAATGTCGAAATTATGACCAAATAATTGCATAATAATGGCCAAATAATGATGCTAAAATGACCCAATCACCAAATAATGGCATAAA
The DNA here is from genome assembly GCA_001465055.1 of Ptychodera flava. Classification (NCBI taxonomy): domain Eukaryota; kingdom Metazoa; phylum Hemichordata; class Enteropneusta; family Ptychoderidae; genus Ptychodera; species Ptychodera flava. The sequence goes on along the minus strand of LD364252.1, from coordinate 105,700 downwards.
AGTAATGACATAAGTTCCAATTCAAGACATCAATGCTGAATAATGGCAAAACAAACGAATTATGAAATGTTCATAATCATGTCATGATCATGTCATAACAATGTCCAAATAATGATCAAATTATGGCATAATAATTGCCAAATGCTGAAATAATTATGACCGTGAATCACCAAATTATGAAATAATAATGATGAAATAACTTTAAAGAAAGATTTCAAGATAATTTTGGCGGTGTTCTCACCCCATAGCTGTGTACTTGTGATCAGGGAGTTATCTAGGGGACAATTCTGTGATCTTTCTATGGAATCGCCAGTCAAATGATGTCATAGTGTTGCAAAAACGTGTATACAGTACCAGAGACAGACGAAGTTCTAAATTTGTGAACGCAGACAGCAGTAAAGATGCCGACTATATTTTCTACGTACACACGCCCTGGAGAGTCCTGCAACTGGGAATCGTCTGCGAGCCGTTCACAAATGTAAGTCAATGTACCGTCCGTCTGTACGTCACTATTATGTTCTGTAATCCTTGTATTGCTATGTTTACCTGATTCATGCTGATTCTGATTCACTTTCGTTTCACAACTGATACTTACAGTGATAGCTGTGGAAATGCAGCTATCTGTTGGGTCGGGTAGCATGTGTCGCTATGCGGGTAATCAACAGATCAAAACGTCTACTCCGCGCACGGTGGGGGGGTGTTGACCTTTTGATGACCCCTATAGTGACGCACGCTACCCTGCCAACAGAAAGCTGTGTTTCCACAGCTATTACAGTAAGTGCTGAGATTTTTGCAGATTGTCACCATCGTGTATGTAAACAACATACGGCGACCTGTCCGCTGTTGGACATTTTGATCATTATTAATTTAATAACAATCATAAATATTTATGTATTTTTCTACTTCCATTTTTCAACTTTTTTGTCTCATTTTCAAATAATAATTGATTTATTTCATCAAATTGCGATGTTTACAATGTTTGGTCAAACGGTAAAGACTTACACTCTTCCCTGAACGATTTGTATTTTTCAGAATGCATTGCTCTCAAGGGACAAGAAATTCAGAGAACAGAAAGCCAAATTGCAGCCTTTGACAGTAATGTAAATGTTACATGAAACTTCTCAAGCCAAAAGAAAATCTCTTGAAGACACTTATGTGGTATGAAATGAACATGGCATATAAAACACATCATACCACAATTTAAATTTAACCTTTTTTCCTTTGTTGTCTTCTTTATATGAAACAATAACTTTATTTGCACTGACCATTGTTTCTTGTGAACTTGCAGGTATTTCAGAGATTAGTTGGATAAAACACATCATGTGCTGTCCACAATCGGCCTTAAGATTTGTCAGGTTTTCATTCTTAATATGTCACTGACATTAGCCATGTCTACACAAGTTATTTTACAACTTCTTTGTACATATCTGAGCTGAACGTATTCTATCGTTGGAAAAGATAAAAATGTTGAAACTTATGGTACAATACAAGAAATTTTGCTGTCACTTAATTTTGTTGCCTCTTTTGTTTTCAGTATATCTCGTCCATATAATAATGTATTTAGTTTTCTTTCTGTTGCTGAAATTAGTAAAAGTTTATTCCAGAGCTGACTACTGTGGAATCATGCCAACTTAACCCTTTGCACCCCAAGGCCCTGGGGTTGAGTTGACATTTGGAAGTACCATCTAGTATGACATCTGACTTCTTAAATTAGCAAAGACTACGGTCCCCCATACCAATAATATTTTATAGCGGTTCACAGTAAAGCGTTAAAATATTGCGGCAGCGGCAGATGTAGCCGTTTTCGGGCCTGTGGCTGCCAGTGTATGATTGTTTGCTACAAATTAAGGAAACTGGAGGCGGGAATTTACTGACTAGCGATTGGTCAGAAGTTTCGGAGGAAACACTTGTAGGTGTATGATTGGCTACTGTCGCGAAGGTGGCTAATGACTTTCGGATGGAGCACGAGGTCGTGTCACTCCAGGCTGCAAGCTTGAACCAGACAGCACGTCGCAAGAGGCCAAGTTAGACTTGATTTTTTGCTACCACAAAGCTACCAATATGTCTACAGCTGCTGAAAGAAACGAACATCCTATCTCATCAGGCGGGTTACAAGACCAAATAGACAGTATAACCGCTGAAGTAAGTACCAGGATGGTCGGTAAACACGAGAAGCTCCTGACCGATATTGGTAAGCTTATGGACTCCAAACTACAGGATTTTCGCAAGGAATTGAACGACAGAGCGGATGAAAGCATTAATGAGATATGTTTTCATCTGAAGTACCGAGAACCAAGAACGTTCAAGAAAAAGGGATGTGAAAAGCAGTTTAAGCACAACGAACAAGTTCTGGTTTGCATAAACAAAACAACCAAAGAGATTGACGCTAGAAGACTAGAACATAGGGCCAAAGTCCCTGAAGCTACTATAGACATGGATACAAAATAAAGTATTTCCTGACTGTATGAAATTATCTCACTAAGGTCATACTAGGGACATGTAAACCAAATATTAAAGCTGTCTGACCAGTGGTTTTGAAAAGATAAGCGACTCAACAGTTGACAGAGCTCTGCTGTGTTATGTAGAGAATAACTTTTTGTGACACATGTGTTGATGAAGGTGGATATCTTTGATAGCTCATTTCAGGATGGCCTGACTAACCAGATATGAACTGTAAATGCTCACGTGTTTCATTGTACATGTGTATTGCAGTTATGTGTAAATTTGAACCTTTGCCACATGTTTGCAACTTCATTGAAAGTATTATGATCAACATAATGAACAATATTCACCACAGATTAAACTCTATCGGTCATTAAGTATCCAAATACGCAATTAGCTGAAATAGAAATAATTAATTTCTTTGACTGTTGTTATTGTATCACAACTTTATATGCCAAGTGTAATTGCCTTTGGTCAAGTCCTTCAAACTATATATTCCAAACTTTGAAAGCTCATTAGATATGCAAACTATTAATTAGCTGACATGAAAACTTAAGTGCGAAATGACTTTCAATATTGGTATAACCTGGTATAATCATCAATACACATAGCATGTTATGCCAACTTTGATCAAATAAATCCAAGTATGTATCCCTAATTGGGAAAGTTAATTAAATATACACATTAGGAATTGGCTGAAGCAAAAATGCTTTATAATGTTAGCCTCATAATAGTATCTTTAATGTACATAGCAGTTTTCATCAATTTTGGTCATGTAAATTCAAATATATATCCCTAATTTCAAAAATTCATTAAATATGCAAATTAGGAGCTGGATGAAGTAAAAATGCTTAATCACTTTCAATAACGTCGTATCATAGCATCTTTAATGTACATAGCAAGTTTTGTAAACTTTGGTTTAGTCAATACAGATAAATATCCCTGATTATGAAAGTTCATTAAATATGCAAATAAGGAATTGACAAAAGTTCAAATGCTCAGTGACTTTCAATAATGTTCTATCATAGTATCTTTAATGTACATAGCAAGTTTCATCAACTTTGGTCAGGTCAATTCAGATAAATACCCCTAATTAGGAAAGTTCATAAAATATGCAAATTAGGAATTGGCTGATGTAAAAATGCTGAATGACATTTAATAATGTTTTATCATAGTATTTGTAATGTACATAGCAAGGTTCATCAGTTTCAGTCGTGTAACTTCAACTTTAAATCCTTAATTTCAAAAATTCATTAAATATGCAAATTAGGCTTTGCATGAAATAAAAATGCTTAATGACTTTCAGTAAGGTTAAATCATACTATCTTCAATATGCATACAAAGTTTCGTCAATTTTGATCGAGTAAATTCAGATATATACACCTAATTAGGAAATTTCATTAAATATGCAAATTAGTAGTTATCTTTCACGTCACCCCTTAATATCTTTCAAAGCTGATATATCTTTGTGTGATCAACATTTGTAGCGAATCTCATCAAATTGTGTGCAGTCGTTGTCAATATATATCAGTTTTTTCTAAAATCATTAATTATGCAAATGTGCAAAAAGTAAGCAAGCCACACCCACCAAAAACTAATCAGTTCTTGCCATTTGCAAACTGAATCTATGTACCAGATTTTAGTCTGATCTGATGAGCCGTTTTTGAGATATTGAGTACACAGACAGACAGACAGACACACAGACAGACACACAGACAGACAGACAGACATCGCTGCGACATATGCCCACGTGTGTCAACATGTGAGCAAAAAATGAAAAAAAATTCTGTAAAAATACAGATTTGCATATTTCATCAGACTATATTAGTCTGTAGCAAATAAACGAGAGTTAATTACATTCTAATTAAAGTAAACAAGACTTGCTTAAATCAAGATTTATGTCATAAAAAAACAGCATATCTGTCAGGTTATAAAGAATCTTGAGCTTGTTATCTTTTAATATCAGTATTTTTATCCTATAAACCAAGCACATTTTAACTCTCAAATTAACATTGTAAGTAAGTTCTGTTGAATAAGTTGAGACTGTACGTACTCAGAGAAAGCACACTGCAGAGACAAATGTTTGAAACTTAAGAAGTTCAAGGTCATCAAAAGCATTATAAGGAATCATGTTACACTTTCATTCCACTGTTTACACAGATTGCATAATTGCTATAAATAGCACATGAGGAATCTTACAGCAGAGCTTTATCATAAAAACCCTATCACTTTGACCACTCTTATAATTGACCACTCTATTTTTTTTCTCAAAAAGTAATCTTATTTTATCCTTACCAAGTCAACCATAAATGGAAATTAGAACTTTCTCTATCTCTATTTATTTGACCACCCTATCATGACAAACTATTATGAGCAATTTCTTTTAGATAACATAAATGGTGGTTCAGAATATATCAAAGTTGGGATTCAGGAAAGTTGCCTTTACATGTTTTAATCCTCAATTCACTATGAACTGTCAAAAAAAGTTGAACTTTCAGATAATTCAACACTAAATTTATTTTGGCTTTGATGATTTCCTAATTAATTCAATTATTTAAAATCATATTAATTATTTTTTTCTGGGTGAATTGATAGGGTTTATACAGTACAAGAATTACATACAATGTAAGTCAAACTTTGACCAAAAATGACAAAAAAATTCCTTAAAAATACACATTTGCATATTTCACCACAATTTGAACAAATCTAAGTTGGGTTATCCCTAGGGACCTGTATACCAAATAACAAAGCTGTCTGACCAGCGGTTATGAAGAAGATGATTTTTTACCAAAAACACCTTTTTTGGCATTAATTTGCCTATTTTTAACAATATCAAAAAATTAAAAAAAAAGGTTCTCAAAATCATATTTTTCATCTACACAACAAATACCAAATCAGTAAGTACTGCGGTTCTCAAGATATTTGAGTGGACGGACGCCTCACAAACGGACATACATACATACATACATACATACATACATACATACATACATACATATATACATACATACATACATACATACATACATACAGACTGACGCCGGACGGATACCCATCCCAATAGCTTCTATAGACTATAGCAGCTAAAAAAGCAAATAAGGAAACGCTGGACTCAGGTACCAAGATTATCCATGAAAGACAGAAGCTAGTTTTGATCACAGATTCTGAAAAGCTAGGTTGGAAGACGGCTGAAGAGTACGAGAGTCATGAGCTAGCCAGTGACGAGGAAGACGAGAACAGACTTTGGAAAGCAGCTCAAAGGGCTGAAAAACGTGTGCGAGAAGAACAGAAAGAGAAGAGCAGTAAACGTAAAAAATATCCAGTCATGGTTCCATGGACGACCACGGGCCCGATCCAAAACCAAGCTCAATGGAATCAAGGGCCAGGGGGACGACGCTACCACGGTGACAAGACAAGGGATGTCTGCCACATGTGTTGCAAAGCAAGACACTGGAGATCCGATTGTCCAGTCCTACAGCAAATGGCCGCCGGGGTCGGAAGACCTGCCGCTAATCATATTAATATTAATATTAATATTGGGTTCTTATATAGCGCACATATCCAGAAGTACATGTGCTCAGGGCGCTTTACAATTATTATTACCCCTGGTCACTGGACCTAATATGATACCACTCAACTCCCTGGGGAGCAAACTACAGCTCACATGTGCAGCCGATAAGCGCAGCAGAGCTAAACACATACATTACAACCACTGTCTTACCAGGTACCCATCACTCCTGGGTGGAGAAATAATAACACACAGCTAAGTATTTCTACTACTACTAATAATTATGATAGTTTGGTCCCACAGTCGCTATTCTCAACCTCCCCGGATGTTTGCTGTTCGACTGAAACTACGAAACAGGGCAATATCTCCGATACAAACCTTACGGGCATTAATTCAGACGGGCCGGTCTCACCAAGGGGCTGATTAGCCGAAAAGCTACATTTTTGGAAAGGGTTGACAACATCAAAGTTTATTTTGGGAGTTATCGAGAATGGTTATTGACTTAATTCCCTAGCTCTGGCCCCTGTTTCTATAGTATTGGCTAATAATCGCTCAGCCCTGTTGGAAAGTAAATTTGTTGGCCGTGAAATCAAGGTACTACTGGCTAAAAACTGTGTTTCCCTTTGTAGCAGGATGCCTAAAGTTGTAAACCCGCTTACAGTTAGCAAGAACTCTGGCAAGCTGAGGTTAATCCTTGATCTAAGACATGTCAATCAATTCTTGTTTAAGCAATCTTTTAAGCGCGAGGATATAACACTATAGCCAAAGAGCTGCTTAGCGATGCACAGTTTTTGTACAAGTTTGATATTAAATCAGCATACCACCATGTCGAAATTTTCCCTGACCACAGGACTTACCTGGGTTTTGCCTGGCAATTCGAAGGCAGCACTGAGATTTCTTATTTCTGCTTTAACTTGTTACCATTTGGGCTTTCGTCTGCCCCATATTTATTTACAAAACTGTTAAAGCCGGTCATCAGGGATTGGCGTAGACAAGGTATTAAGGTGCTTATTTACATCGATGATGGTCTTGGTGGTGCGGCTCACTACGATACTGCCTGCAGAGATGCAGCATATGTCCATGAAGTTATGCTTAACCCTTTCACCACCATGGTTTGTCCCAAATCCATTGTTTTCTTTGGTAAAGTTGGACCTCAAGGGCAGGGAACTGGGGGTGAAAGTGTTAAGGTGGTTGGAAAGGCTAGAGCGTCAGTTATAAATTTCAACAAAACTATCAAAATATAAAAGTAGTCAACATTCTCTGTGGAATAAAAAAAACTAGACATTTAGGCACAAAGGCATTGCAGAGCTATAGCCTGTTAAAACTTCAGAAAAACTGACCAAATAAGAAGAAGTTGGGGAGTCCTTAGTGTATTAACTATGGTAGAGGTCCCCTAGCTTTTAATAAAATGTTTGAAAAGGGAAAGTCATTATTTGCTGTTTTTCAGGAAAGTTTGACAGGGCGGTGCTGGCATTCAGAGTGAGTGACTGCTATTGTAAATGCATTTTTAGATTCTTTGAGTGTCAAAGAGGTGTCAAAAGTGAGATTAACCAAAAAAAAAAACTCTATGACTTCAAAAGAGGGGTGCAAATATGGCTTGTTTTCAACATTTTTGACAGAATAACAGTTTTCCTACATAATTGTATACCAATTTAATCCAACTTTGAAATGAGATATGGACATGGAATTTTTACAGCCTATTAACAAGGTTACAGATAAGATTTGTACGGCACAATTTTCCTGTATTTGAAGTACTTTTTGAAAAATCACATTTTGAAATTTGAAAGAATTTTTAATAATTTTTTGATATATAAACCCATGTAAAATCATAAAAACAAATTTTATTTACAAATCCTGCCGTACAAATCTTACAATAAATAGTGTCAACATATTTATAACTAATTTGGTAATATTAATACTATCCAATTATTATTAAATTCAAATATGTAAAAAAAATATGAAAAATTAAATTTTAATATTTACTGGTGTCATATTTCAAAATCATGGCTGCAAATATACAATTTTTATATTCTTTGGAGAAAATATTAACTAAGGGAGTTATCCTGAAAATTTGAACTAAATATCTTGATTCTAACACTTGAAACTTGACATTAACTCTGAGAAAAGAATTGGTGCAAAAATAGCCTTTCCAACCACCTTGAGGTGGGTTTCCTTATTAGCGAGGAGAAATGTGTGTGGGATCCGACCCCAACTATTTCTTGCACACGCTATGACATTTTTCTTTTAGAAGACAGATCTTCAGTTTCAGCTAAAAGAGTGACAAAGTTGTTGGATTTCATTGCGCACATTTTACAATTAAATGCAAAATCATGGAGGATTCCTGTTCTGCTCCGAGCCAAAGTAGCATGCATGTAGTAGTAGGCGCCCTCTGCAAACTTCGTACTAGGTACTTATATTATGTAATAGAAACAAGAAAGTCTTGGAAAGATAGAGTGGTAATCCCTCCTGAATTAGTTGCAGATTTAGAATTTTGGCATAATAGCATTGTATCAATTAACTCAAATGCTAGGTCCCAATTACACAAGGATGAAGGTGTAAGTTCCGAGGTACTAGTTTATTCGGATGCATCAGAAGTGGCTTACGGTGGAATTGCCTCCATGAAAGGAGCAGTACTAAATTGCCAAAGGTAACTGGTCACAAGGTGAAAGAACAATGAGCTCAACGTGGAGAGAGGCACAGGCCATCGCAAATATGCTTAAGAGTTTTCCCAATAAGATTGGACAGAAAACAGTCACTTGGATTGGAGTACTTATAATCAGAATGTACCCAAAATACTAGACAGTGGGAGTATGAAACCAGAATACAAGCTCTCGCCTTGAGTATTAAAGGGGAATTTACCCTGAAAATTAATTTTGGAATATTAAACTGATATGGCCATTGAAAGTCTTTCGAGTCGATTTTATTCACTTTCACTCACTGGCTAACAAACAGCGGTGTACTAAAATACCAGAAGTGACGTCCTAAACTTGGTCATTGAAGCAGTCGACGTGTGCAACTGTAAGCTTTTACACTTACAGTGTATAGAATTGCTACAGAATATAGGGGCCAAGCACTTGGTGTCGATGTTTAAGTCGAGCAGAAATAAAGTTTTCTGCGAATACCACTTTGAGAAGGGCTGCCTTTACCGAAAGTTGCAAGTCCAACTACTGAACTACTAGCCTAAAAGAAAACTGCCCGGGGCATATTCAGCCCCAAGTGCTTTGCTTGTACATATGGGACTGTGCGTACGCTCAGGCACTAGAAACGGAACGCTGTAGACAGGACCGTTGGTTCTAGACTAATCATGGCTACATCAGAGTGTTCTGTAACACATTAAAAATACCATCAAGGACAGTGTGCTCACATTCGGTTTGAATTGGTAAATTCAAGAAATATTTAAACCAGAAAAACAAGAATGACAAAATCAAATAAGATCTCCAACTTAGGTACTGGAGGTCATCTTTAGGAACATGCATATAAACTTCTATAGCAATGGGACAAGCAGATCCTACATACATAAGCACATGTCAACAAAAAAATTAGCCAGAGAAGCTTGACTAAAAGAAAAGGTGGGAGAGTAGGGAAAAAATAAAGAGTGAGAAAAAATGTACAAGGGATCTGGTAAAAAGTAATGCTACCTCATCAATCTTCTAGCCCCTACCCCCTCCTGAATATGATGTTCCACCCCTTACATAAGACCAGCTGGCTGGAAATCGATTTACAATCTTGGGGATGTTTTAATTAATACGATGAGTGCTATCATTCGAATGTAAACAGCACTTAAATCAGTTACAGATAGTGAAATGCCTTCCATTGTTGGGGATTACGACATCTGGAATTATCCTGGATCCAAATTTCTCATCAGTTCTTGTGTGTCTTACATGCAAAAGTTGCAAAAATTGGTTCGCAATGAAAAAAATTACCTCAACTTTTTTTTCTGGATCAAATTTTACTACAAATTGATATTAAATATGACAAAATTATGTTAACAGCCTTCGAAACTCTCTCACAACATATCCTGGGTTGGTGTAGGTCATTTAAGATCACAAACTGAGAAAATTACGTAAAATATAAAATTTGGGGGTGTCCCAACACTTTGAGCAGAAAATTTATCTAATAACATCCCTCAGGACTTTTGTACCAAATTACAAAGCTATCAGACTAGTAATTTTGAGAACAAGTTTTCTTGACCAAAAATGACAAAATTGTCTTAAAAATACGAATTTGTTTATTTCAGGACAATTTCCACATATCTAACTATTGTCATCCCTGGACATCTGTACACCAAATATAAAAGCTGTCTGTCCAGGGGCTTTAAAAAGAAAATATTTTTAAAGATTTTTTGACCAAAAATGACTAAATTGCCCCCAAACAGTAATATTTCCAATTTTGTTGTAATTTCAACAATTAGAAGGGTAACACCCTTGCAAACATCCAATCCAAATTTGAGAGCAATTTGGCTGGCGGTTTCAGAGAAGAATAAATTTTACTTACCAGATATGAACTGTAAATGCTCACGTGTTTCATTATATATTGAAGTTATGTGAAATTTGAACATTTGCCACATGTTTGCAACTTCATTGAAAGTATTATGATCAACATAATGAACAATATTCACCACAGATTAACTTTATATAAGTCATTAAGTATTCGTATATGCAGTTAGCTGAAATAGAAATAGTTAATTTCTTTGACTGCTGTCATTGTATCACCACTTTATATAGCAAGTGTAATTGCCTTTGGTCAAGTCCTTCAACCATATGCTAAACTATATATTCCAAACTTTGAAAGCTCATTAGATATGCAAACTGTAAATTAGCTGACACGAAAACTTAAGTGCGAAATGACTTTCAATATTGGTGTAACCTGGTATAATTATAAATGTGCATAGCATGTTATGCCAACTTTGATCAAATAAATCCAAGTATATATCCCTAATTAGGAAAGTTCATTAAATACACAAATTAGGAATTGACTGAAATTAAATATGCAAATTAAGAATAGGCTGAAGTAAAAATGTTAAATGACTTTCAATAATGTCGTATCATAGTATCTTTAATGTACAAAGTAGTTCATCAACTTTGGTCTAGTCAAGACAGATAAATATCCTTAATTAGGAAAAATCATTAAATTTGCAAATACGGAATTGGCTAAAGTGCTGTATCATAGTATCTTTAATGTACATAGCAAGTTTTGTCAAATTTGGTCTAGTCAATACAGATAAGCGCCATTTACTGCATTGTGAAATAGAGCTCAAAGGACATCGAAGTCATGTGACATTTTGTCAAAAAAAATTGTATCCCATAGTTATCCCTATATACCAAAAGTCAGACCTCTAGCTCTATTGGCTTGCCCAGAATTAGATATGTGCATAATTAATAAGGTACAGGATATGGCACCATAGGGTCTCCCATCATACCAAATGTGAAGGGTGTAGCACTTGTGGTAATTGAGTTATGGACATATATGTATATTTGGGTTCAAAGGTCATCCAGGTCACATAATATTTTGTCAAAAAAAAATTGTATCTCATAGTTATCCCTATATACCAAAAATCAGACTTCCAGTTCTATTGACTAGCCCAAAATTAGATACATGCATAATTAATGAGGTACAGGATGCGTCATCATTAGGTGTCCCATCACACCAAATATGAAGGGTGTAGCCCTTGTGATTACTGAGTTACGGAGAAATATCTATATTTGAGGTCAAAGGTAATTGAGGTCACGTGACATTTAGTAAAAAAAAATTGTATCCCATAGTTATCCCTATATACCAAAAATCAGACCTCCAGCTATATTGGCTTGCCCAAAATTAGATACATGCATAATTAATGAGGTACAGGATGCGTCATCATTAGGTGTCCCATCATACCAAATATGAAGGGTGTAGCCCTTGTGGTTACTGAGTTATGGACATATATGTATATTTGGGGTCAAAAGTCATCAAGGTCACGTGATATTTTGTCGAAAAAAATTGTATCCCATAGTTATCCCTATATACCAAAAATCAGAACTATAGCTCTATTTTTAAGCCCAGAATTAGGTATGTGCATAATTAACACAGGAAGTGGCTGGTCATGTGACATTTTGTTGAAAAACTTTGCTCCCATAGTTTTCTCTATGTACCAAAAACATATTGAAGTTGACAGCCAGTTTAAGTGAAATCCGATCAAGCTGCAAAACTTAATTAGCCAAGGTATTGTGTATTAGCGATTTTTACGACATTACCCGTAGGAAACGTGCAGATCTTCATTTAGCTGCAGCAGATCGGTTTCAGAGCTGTGACAGCTCAAACCAGCTTTAATGCAGATCTGCAGAGAGCGTTTGGAGCTGTCATTTGTCTGCTGCAGATTCGAGTGTCTCTGGAAGACGAAATGCAGACTTGTGCAGCTCTTGGCCGATCGGTCAACAGCCGTTATGCAGCTCAAAATCGTTCGAAGTAAAACTTTGTTGACACTACAATTGTCACAGCTCAATGGCAGCTCGAAACAGTTCACTGGCAGCAAAACATGAGCCAGTCAAGCCTCAGGGCATATATATATAGGCACCACCGTAGTTGAGTTTTCGTTTCTAGTAGAGTGAAGTTATAAGGACGGTAAGGTATTTAATGAGTTCAGTCCATTTTCAAATTAAAATTTGCGTGCGTCCATTTTGCGATCTCGGCTCAGAAAATTGATCGAGTACGCGTGTACGTGTACATGTAGTCAGATATCAGCGTAATCCTATGGGCATATGCACACATATAAAAACGCCGGGAAAGCCCTGTGCATCAATGAGAAGTTGCCTTATAATTATCAACGTGTCTTCCTCAGAATCATTGTTCATTCGATGTTAAGCTGTGCTCCGTTTCACCTTTGATATTTGTAGGTCCGAGCACCGCTACTTTTGCTACTCCCCACTGGTCCGAACATCAAATCATAGGACCCTTGAGAAAAACGTGTACGTTGCATGTAGTTGTTGGTAAGGCTGCATCACGCATGATGACGTCATTTATCATGTGAAAAGTTGTCCGCGATTGGTCAGATTCGCTAAATGACCCAGGTCACGCAGGTCAAAGTGTCAGCGGCAAGACACATCGACCGTTAATCTACACGTATTGAATTAGCTTCAGGGTTACTCTGTCATGTTTCTTTGCTAAACTTTGGATGAAATTTCGCCGAAAACGGTATCCAAACTTTGATAAAATGGTAGCAAATTGAACGAGTATACTTGACGACATATTCAACGTACCAATAGGTCTCGCGCGCGCTGTCAGGAGAAATGACATCAAACCATGGATATATTGCCTGCAATTGCAAACGGCATTGCAAACCGCATACCGATCCCAATGATACTATAGGTAAGTTACTTTGACATATCTCCTTCATATGTGTTTTTTATTTGTACAGACTTTTCTGAAGATTACATTCGGTATATCGAGGATATCTAGTTGCTTCAAAGTTCAAGCCAGGCATCAGTAAAACTGCCGATTTGCGATTGTACGGTTCAAGAAGACAGGGTGCTGAAATAATATACACAGTCAATCCAACACAATTGTCATCAATAAAATTGCCGATTTTCGATCACCATGTAATCAGTGTTTCATCTAGGCTTTTGATCTGCTTCATGAAAATGCTGTTGAAACAATATACCACGCGTAAATTTTCCGTACGCTGATTTTGCATTTGAAAGCCTGCCAGTTGAGAGTTAGGTGTACGTTCACAAAGTTCATTGCCCTAGCCCGATACGGTTTCTGTGTCACTATCTCTTTACGATTGAGAAAAGGAGACAAACTGAAGTTTTTATGCATTGTATGGATGTCCATAACACTGAAAATAATTCTGATAGCAAGATCGACACGAACAATCGGACTTTATTGTCACAGAAACGTGTTCAGTGCAGACGGCATGCAATGAAAGTCACAAGCAAACGTGGTGTCAATGGCCCACACAATGGGTCCTGTTTTTGAATTCAGTGAACAGACAAACTTATTTTTCGGGGCAAATAAACCCGTACAAGTTACAAGTTAAGTTCCCCA
>LD364252.1:55694-67995 GCA_001465055.1 Ptychodera flava | reverse complement strand
CCCCGAGGGGGCTAGAGAAAATCAGAAATTTTAGACCCCAAGCTGACTTTTTTGACATGATCACCTATGGGCCGAGGACAGCAGGTGCCCAACATAGGGAAGGTCACACCATCGACTATGACGCCAGGGGAGAAGATGATTGGGCGACAAAAACAGCCCGGGAATAAGATGAAGAAGATTCCCTAGCGTCAGTCCCTGTCCCTGAACTAGCCCAGAGAGTAGATAGGCTAAGCCAAAGCTATGACAACAGCATGAAAAAACGAGCCCACAAAGACTAGAAAACAAAGACATAGGTGACAAACAACTCCACAGGGGACGAAGGGTTAACCCCTCGCACTATCCATCCGATGATGATTTCCTGTCTGATGGTGATGACTTGCGCCCTCAACGCTCAAAGAGGAGAGAGGGGGAACAATGTCGCCACAGCGCGCAGACCAGCAGACTCTGACTTTTCGTCGAGAAGAAAACGCGAGGGATCCTATAAGAGGAACCTGAGGATAACGAAGGCAAGGAAATAATTTACTGTTCGGAGAGGCGAAGCCGGCACACGGACCAACCTTACTCCCATGACTTGAGCGCGTACCGCACTCTGCCGCCACCCTATCCCCTGAGTCAAAGGAGGGACTCCCCAGATAGGGAAACCCGCCAAAGACGTAGCAGGGCCAGGGAAAGCGTGAGTAGAGACCAGCCCCGTCGGGCGATGGCGTTGGGCCCTCCCATAGCTAGGGGGAGCCCGTGCTATGGCACGAAGGGAAAATGGTCCGTACTGGATTCCGAATCAGAGGACACTGATGAAGATGTCCCCCCCACCTACCCACTGAGATAGGGAAGCTCTGCTCAAGTGGGTTATGCTACCGAAGACGCTGACTTTCTCGGGAGAAAAGGGAAGGAAGTGGGGCATTTTCTATACTAAATTCGACTCCTTCGCAAAAGCGCATGAATGGACTGAGGAAGAGCGGAAAAATTATTTGTGCTGGTGTTTTTAAGGTCTTGCGAGTGAGTACTATACCCTACTTATCGAGCGAGAGGGGAAAAACATCAGTTAAAAAGAGCTCATTAAGAAACTAGAGAAACGCTTCGGGTACCAAGAACTCCCGGAAGCAGCGCAACTGAACTTTCGGCAGTCCCAACAGGTGCCAGACGAGACCCTAGAAGAGTGGGCGGACCGTGTGCTTTCACTGGCAAAGCGGGCTTTCCCAGACTTCTCGGATAGTACCGACAGGGCAGGCAATCATGAAATTTTGCACTGGCTGTATTGATAGGAAGGCCGGAAGGGAGGCTGCTGCTCAGCGACCGTCAACGATGGATAAAGCCATCGACGAGGTTCGTGTACGCCAGTACATAAACCTTGAAGTTTATGGCAAAAGGGCAACAAAATGCGAAGTTCTCCGGGTCTCATCGGACCATGAGAGTGACGATGAAAAATTTAACGTGCGTTATACCTCCAAAGACAAACCAAGGAGGTTGAACTCGCCCGATTACCGTCGCGACAGCTCAGATAGGCAAAAACTCGACACCAGCCCGAACTCCGACCGACGCTTTGCCCGCCTTGAGGAACGTATGGCGAGGGTAGTCGCTGAGGTTACTCAGATTGGCGCCCTCAATACGACCTTAGAGGCACTCACCAAACAGATGACCGAACTGGCGCGTGCAATGACACATTCGTCCAGGCCGCGGAATAGATCACCCGCACCTGGGCGCGCTCAGTGTTTTGGCTGTGGCAAAGTGGGGCATTTCCGTAAAGATTGCCCCCAACGTAAGACGCCAACAACACAAGAAAAGAAGAAGTCACTTTCAGTGAAGGGTTAAACGAGGCTGCGTCAACCGAAAGGGCCTAGGCTTGACCCGCAACAACACAGCAGGCCTACCTGACAGTACACCGCCTGTACCTTTGCCAATCTCACGCGAAGATAGGGGGCCCGACCTCTCTGAACAACTTTGTGAGGAGAGCTAGGAAGACATAACCCTAACACGCACGAGTCAGGAGGAGGTTCAGGTGCAAACAGAAAGTGGGACTGAATCTCGGACCCACACCAGCCAACTTGACACAGGGGATGTATTCGATACCTCGACTTACGAGGAAACGGAAGTCCCAGGGACACCTGTGGAAGAAACTCCAATGGAAGAGCCTGTTCAGTATTTCTGGACAACCGCCCCAGAGGAGCCACCATGGGACTTGGATTGTGACAATTTTGACCATGACACATCACCAGCTACGGCGACCGAAGTACCAGCTTACGAACTGAAAACTGAAAAAGAGGACCCTGCACCTATCACAATTTACCAACTTGTGTCCGGCTCTATGTATAGTGTACCTATTTTGGTGGAGGATCAAGAAATACAGGCAGTAGTGGATACAGCTGCTGAAGTTACAATCATTTCGGACCGCCTTTACCACCGACTTGCGGACCGCCCTCCAGTTATAAAGGTTACGACTATGCAGACAGCAGGCAGAGAAATGGGTATGAAAGCTTACCAGGTGGGGCCAGTCTCTATCCAACTAGGTACCACCCAGTTTACCGAAAATATGTATGTCGCACCAATAGGGGACGACATGCTTTTAGGCGTGGACTTAATGCGGTCAAGACGGGTTGTGTTAGATATGCTCAACAACCATCTAATGTTCGATGATGAGACTGTGCCCATGGTTTTTGGCCATAAAGGAAATTTCGGTAGGGTAGCCAAGGTCACACTGCAGGGTAGAACAACAATACTCCCTAACTAAGTGGTTAAGGACCCGTGCCACCTAAGTCAAACCCTTGGGGAGTATATGATAGAACCCATTTCGGAGTTACAGGTCATTATGCCACGGACGATTCACAAAGGCGGCCAGCAACCCAAAGTGTGTTTTGTTAACCCCACTGACGTCCCAATCAGCCTGACAGGGGGCAAGTCTGTTGCCATGGCTACTGAAATTAAGACCATAGGTACCCCCGAACTCGCCGAAAGTATAACAGTACAGGAGGTGAAAGAGACAACCAACGACTCGACACCAACAACTTACAGCGGCGCAAGCTTGCCTGAACACCTGGTGGACTTGTTTAATAGGTCGTGCGTAAACTTAAGTCCGGACGAAGCAAGCCAGCTGCGAGACCTCCTGATAGAGTACCAAGACGTGTTCGCAGCCAACGAATTTGACTTGGGCAATTTCACCGCCTTGAACCACACGATAAACACACTACGGGAACCCGATCAAACAAAAGATGAGGCGAACTCCACGATGCTTTGTGGCCGAGGAGCAGGCGCATCTCAAGAAAATGTACGACGCCAAGGTCATTCAGCCATCAGTGTCTGAGTGGGCCTCCGCACCCGTACTTGTCTGAAAACGAGATGGGTCCGTTCGTTGATGCGTGGACTATCGCGCCCTCAACAATCTTACCACCAAAGACGTATTCCCCCTTCCCCTGATAGAAGACTGCATGGACACCTTGGCAGGAAACAGATGGTTCTCGAAGTTAGACGCAAACTCAGCATACTGGCAAGTTAGAGTCAACCCTGAAGACAGGAAGAAGACTGCGTTTGTTACCAAGTACGGGCTCTTTGAATTCACGAGGATGCCTTTTGGACTTTGCAACACTCCCGCCACGTACTTACGTGTAATGAACCTGGTATTGAGGGGTTTGACATGGAAGGTAGTGCTTGCCTTCCTCGACGACATCATGGTGCTGGGGACGTCTTTCGAACACCACTTACAGAACTTGCGGGGAGTATTCTAGCGTATGAGGCAATACCAGCTGAAGCTGAAGCCCCGCAAGTGAAAATTATTCCAGACGAGCATTACATTCCTTGGTAGGAAGGTCACATACAACTGTGTCACCCTAGAAGAGGAATCAATTCAGGCAATCCAAGACTGGCCCTTACCCACTAAGACAAGGGACGTGGAGAGCTTTCTCGGGCTGGCAAACTACCACTGAAGTTTTATTAAGAACTTCGCTGACCTAGCAGCTCCCCTCTATGCAATTACCGGAAAACGGGCATTCTGCTGGAGAGAAGAGCAACAGGCCGCACTTGAATCAATCAAGGCCACACTGCTGTCACCACCGGTCCTCGCCATGCCGGATCAGACAGGCAGGTTTGTTCTGGACACTGACGCATCTGACTCCGCCCTCGGTGCGGAGTTGTCGCAAGTCCAGGACGGGGAGGAGAAAGTCATAGCATACGCCAGTGTCAGTTTAACTGCACCACGAGGAAAGAACTACTGGCTGTGGTGCGATTTACGCGACAGTTCCGACACTACCTGCTGGGAAAACCATTTCTCCGCCGGACAGACCACAACAGCTTGACGTGGTTGCTCAGCTTCAAGGCGCCACAAGGACAACTTGCCCGGGGGCTGGAGGAACTAAGTCAGTACTACATGGAGGTGAGACATCGACCCGGCCGGAGGCACCTCAACGCAGACGCTCTGTCCAGAATAGGCAAAGGGGCCACCTGCCTAAACTACCGACACGACGTCGCCCTGGACCAACTGCCCGGTGGAGGATGTGCCTACTGTGAGAGGGCCCACACCAAGTGGGGACCCTTCATGGAGGACGTAGACTATGTCGTACCGCTGTCGAATGCAGCCCTGGAGGTGACAATCTCGGACCTGGACACCACAGCACTCTCAGACTCCGACGCGATACCAACCAATGGTCCAGATATGACGCTATCAGCTGACCCGGATACAGGGACTGGCCCTGATGGAAGAAACAAGGACAGCGCGAGTCTAGAGGACACTGAAGCCATGACGAGTGTCGAAGAAACGCTGTCACCACGCCAAGGGGAGCAATTCGATGAGTGCCTCACCTGGCCATGGGACCCTGGTGGAGCATCATGGGATGACAAATACAATTACACGGAGGACCCCATGGTGACAACAGCGTTCCATACTCATGCTGACATTCAGCATATATGCTCAACAAGCGACCTTGAAAGTCTACATAGTGACCCGCAGCAGTGACCAAACCGAAGGCACGGCAATTCCTATGGGCACCGCAAATGATATCAAGGAAGCACAACAGAATGACCCTGAGTTACAGTATGTGTACGAGTGGGCTTACAGTGGGACTGAACCCAGTGAGGGTGAGTTGAAGCTATCGAGCCCAGCAACTAAGCACTACTGGATCAATAGGGAGATGTTCTTCATCACAGAAGGTGTTCTGTGGAGGGAAGGAAATGAGGAAGGGGAAAAACAACTTGTCATCCCGGCCTCAATGAAATCGGAGGTCATAGACCTGAACCATTCCATCCCCTCAGCAGGACACCAGGGTGTGCAAAGAACACTCTCTAGAATCAAACTGAGGTATTACTGGCACAGAATGTCGGATGATGTAAGAAATTTCATAACTGGCTGCCCCAAGTGTAACAAGAACAAGAAGCCTCGACAGTACTCCAAGTTCGAAATGGTCAAATTCCATGCTGGATCTCCAATGGAACGGGTGCACCTCGACTTTTTGGGGCCACTGCCAAAGACTAAAAATGGAAATGAAAACATTCTGATGATGGTAGACCAGTTCACCAAGTGGGTGGAATGTATACCGCTCCCATCTCAGGAGGCAGAGGTCACAGCCCAGGCGGCAGTTAACGAGTTCTTCGCCCGTTTCGGATGTCCGTTTGAAGTGTTCACTGACCAAGGGAGGAACTTCGAGAGCCAGCTCTTCACGGCAGTCTGCGATCTCTTACACATATTCACAAGAGTAGAACTACGCCGTATAGACCGTCAGCGAACGGGCAAGTGGAACGTTATAACTGTACGCTGATGAACGCGGTTAGATGCTATGTTGGAAATTTGCAGAATTATTGGGATATCATTACCTACCCCAAATTGCAGCAGCCATGCGAGCATCTGTGAACCGCAGTACCGGCTATACGGCCAACCGACTGATGCTCGGGAGGGAAGTAAACCTGCCCTCAGAGCTTACGTACAGCCACCATCTGCAAGTTCAGCCAAAGACCTAGGGCAATATGTACAGAACTTGGAACAGACCCTGAAGACCGCACACAACATTGCACGCAAGACTCTCAAGACCAACCAGGAGAGGATGAAGCGCGATTACAACCTTATGCTCAACACTAAAGCATATGACCTTGGAGACTGCGTATACATCTTGGACACAGCCACAATCAAGGGAAAGTGCAGGAAGCTTAGTCCTCCTTGGAAGGGCCCCAGAATCGTGGTGGAGAAACTGACATCGTACCTGTACCGAGTTAAAATCAAACGGCAGGAGACAGTGGTTCACCACGATAGGATGAAGCTGTGCAAGGACAATGCTCTACCACAGATTGGATCTGAAAATATCAGAAGGCTGGTAGAAAGGGCCACAGAGATCAGGTCGGTTCGGGAGAGAGAGTTTATTGCATGTGCGGGAAGCCAGATGATGGTAAATTGATGCTGCAATGCGATGCGTGCTTCGATTGGTTCCATGCAATGTGTGTAGGGATTGATACCTCTAGAAAAACGTATCGTGGCAAGTTCATCTGCCCACACTGCATCAATTTCAAAGATAACTAATCTGTTCTCTTTCTGGTTCTTTTCAGAGTGTTGGTCAATACACTTAGCTACACCAAGGAATCGACTGACCTTGCCCAATGTACTAGAGAGGGACTCGTGCCTTAGAGGGGACTTACAGGCCCCAGAGGGTACATGTTCTGAAGATCAAACAGTACGTAACCACCCATCCAAAGGGGAGCTACCTCGGTAATGCCCCTAGTGACGGGAGCAATAGCAGTTGGAAATATTCCAGCTGGAACAACATAGAAGAAAGACAACCCATCCAGGAAGGGGAGCTACCTTGGTAACGCCCTCAGCGACGGGAGCGACACCGGTGGGAAATATTCTCCCCGGGAAGATTTAGAAGAAATAAACGCTATCCCTTTCTCTCTTGTCTTTTTCGTTTGTTTGTTTGTGCTTCCTTCCAGGGTGTAGATGCGGTCCTTTCCTGTTTGATAAAACGGGGAGGAGTGTAGTGTGAACAGCACCCCCAACTGCCCCTGTTGGTTGCTAGGGGATACTGCCGACCCCCCGCAGAGTCAGCACCCTGGGACCATGTGATCACCGCATCGTAGCACGCCAGAACGACTACTTATGCCATACTGACCACATCGTACAGCTACAAGCTCCGATACTATATATACCTCATCGCTCTTGAAGCCAGATACCTAGACTGTCTGAACAGACGTACTATTCCTGTTCCGGAGAGCACATCTTGCTTCACCACGGTGAGTACATACATTCACACCTGGCTATCACAATAACACCTATAGCCTGGCCTTTATTCGGGCTATAGCGCCTGTCTATTACCCCTTGTGGCCGTGTGTTAACAGGAACACATTGCTATACCCCTCGGCCTACGGCCTCGGGGAATAGCGATGTGTTTCTGGTAACACACGGCCCCTCGGGGTAATAGACGGGTGCTATAGCCCTCATGACCAGGCAATAGGTATTTACTATAGGCCACCGTCGGCTACCCACCTCAGCCCAGTTCCGCCGCTGAATGCAATCGATTTTTAGTCCCCACGGACACCGTCCGGGGGGACTTATAGGTTTGGTCATGTCCGTGCGTGCGTGCGTCCGTCCGTCCGTCCGTTCACGCAGATATCTCAGAGATGCCTGGAGCGATTTCATTCAAACTTGGTACAAGGATTACTTCATATGTCATACAGATGCACGTCGATTTGTTTTGTCATGCGATCCAATATGGCTCCCAGGCGGCCATTTTATTACGATTTTTTCATGTACAGAGCCATAACTCAGGCATGTTTCAACTGATTTTATTCAAAGTTGGTACAAGGACATTGACCAATGTCATAGATATGCACGTCAATTTTTTTTGTGATACGATCCAATATGGCCGCCAGGCGGCCATTTTATCACGATTTTTTCATGTACAGAGCCATAACTCAGACATGTCTCAACCGATTTTATTCAAAATTGGTACAAGGACATTGACCAATGCCATAGATATGCACGTCAATTTGTTTTGTGATACGATCCAATATGGCCGCAAGGCGGCCATTTTGTTACGATTTTTTCATGTACAGAGCCATAACTCAGGCATAACTTAACCGATTTTATTCAAACTTGGTACAAGGATATTGACCTATGTCATGAACATGTACATTGATTTGTTATGTGATACGATCCAATATGGCCGCCGTGTGGCCATTTTATCACATTTTTTCATGTCCAGAACCATAACTTAGACATGTATCATGTGAATTTATTCAAAGTTGGTACAAGGAGGTTCACCAATGTCATACATATGCACATTAATTTGTTTTGGTGATACGATCCAATATGGCTGCTGTGCGGCCATTTTGTTATGATTTTTTCATGTACAAGCCATAACTCAGGCATATCTCAACCAATTTTAATCAAATTTGCTACAAGGACATTGACCTATGTCATACATATGCACATATATTTGTTTTGTGATACGATCCAATATGGCCACCGTGTGGCCATTTTATTATGATTTTTCCATGTTCTGAACTACAACTCACACATGTATCAAGCGAATTTATTCAAAAGTATTTTTATCACAGACCTAATGAAGAGGACTCTATCCTCTCTGAGGACCTGTAATCAAAGTACCCATTAACAAGTGGGGACTGTGTCATCAACGATGACTTGTTTAATCCAAAATTGTGGTCGATCTCAGTTTTCGAGCACGCCCAACTATTCTAGCTACGCGATGTGCTGAGCTGAGCTGTAAAACGTACGCAAAGCCCGCTTTTCTCTCTCTATGCGAGGGGACCGACCGTATCAGCCACCATTGTGAACCTCCGTGTACAATAATTTCTGGGTAGGGTTCAAATGCGGGTCAAATAATGAGTTCAGATAATAAAGTAGGTCAAATAATTGAGAGCGAAGGTAATGTCAAAATAATGTCGTAATCATGACCAAATAATCGCATAATATTGGCTAATAATGACACAAAAATGACCCAATCACCAAATAATGGAATAATAATGATGAAATAAGTTCTAAATCAAGACATCAATGCTGAATAATGGCAAAAGAACCGAATTAACATAATAAATTCATAATAATGTCAAGACAATATCAAGATAATGTCTTAATCATGACCAAATAATCGCATAATAAAGACCAAATAATGACATAAAAATGACCAAATCACCTAATTATGGTATAATAATGATCAGATAAGTTGCAAATGAAAACATAAATGCTGAATAATGGCAAAACAACCAAATTAAGCAAATAGTTTCATAATAATGTCAAGACAATGTCATAATCATGACTAAATAATTGCATAATAATGACCAAACAATGACATAATATTGACCAAATCACCAAATAATGGTATAATCATGGCAAGATAAGTTGCAAATCAAGGCATCAATGCAGGGTAAAATATTAAATAAGTGCATAATAATGTCAAGATAATGTCGAAATTATGACCAAATAATCGCATAATAATGGCCAAATAATGACACAAAAATGACCCAATACCACATAATAATTTCATAATAATAACGACATAAGTTCCAAATCAAGACATCAATGCTGAATAATGGCAAAACAAACGAATCATGAAATACGTTCATAATCATGTCATGATCATGTCATAACAATGTCCAAATAATGATCAAATTATGGCATAATAATTGCCAAATGCTGAAATAATTATGACTGAATCACCAAATAATGAAATAATAATGATGAAATAACTTTAAAGAAATATTTCAAGATAATTTTGGCGGTGTTCTCACCCCATAGTAGCCCAACAACTCCCCTTGAAGATTTTTGTGTTGCCCCACCTCCCCTGTGTTGCCCCACCTCCCCAACACAAAAAATCTTCAAGGGGAGTTGGGGGGGGGGGGCTACGAAACTGCAGCAACACTGTAGCGGAGACATCAGCTGTCAGTTATAGCTGTAGCCTGAACTCTAAAGTGCACACCGCACCGTGCAGCGCTATCAATGTATTATAAAAAGTTGACTCAGACAACAGAACAGTGTTCCCACAAGTGACAAAATTTAGGGGTATCTACGGGCGAGGTATTTGTCATTGCAAACATCAAAGTTCGTAAAGACATAAACATTGACGAACGGGATAGGGATTGACAAGTTGACACCGAACTACCGTTTTGACCTTGTTGTTACCTTCCCTTCATAAATATATTTGAAAATATTAATGTCTGGTTATGATACTATGGCTGCCTGGCGCTAGTGCGGTGAAGCCCCCTTGCCAGCGAACGGCAGACTTTCTTTGGCGTCGGGACAGATCAAGTGACCAAATCCGTATGTTTGATTGGATAAGATGCAGTGTTGTCCTTAGAAGCCGGGTGCCGGGTAAATAACCCACCTGTTTTGCATTTTTTCCCGGCTACTTTTAACGTAATTAGATTATGTTTATAGACCTATTACTTTCGGAATCGCACTGCCAGCTGCAATTAGACGGCACACGTTTTGCGACCCCTTTCCCAACTTGGAACTGCACAAACATAAAATAGTTTCTAAATACCCATTTGTGGCTTTTTGAGCCCGATCTTTTACTTGTTAAATAGTGTGATTGGCTGATGGACGCGCCTATGGTGTTGCCTTTGTTACGAGCAGTGTGATTGGTTCGGTTAGTATGAAGGTCATCTAAGGTCAAAAAGAAATGTGGCGTCGGCAACTGCACTGGCACCTTGCCGATGGAATATTTTTTCCCGAAAAAAGCCAATTCAACAAGTACACTTGATTCCAACAACACATTTAGTTTATGTATGAAAAACTTCAATTTCGCAGTTGTGTTTCTGACCGTTTTACACTGTTCTCTCTGACAGCCTTGTCTACCTACTGATACGCTGTGCGCGTCTGTGTATATGCACTGTTAAAATTAAGAGTATATCAGGATATTTCATTTTATTAGGTGTTAATTTTAGATAATAATGTTCATCGATAGAGTATGTTACTAAAGGACCATGTCAAAAGATCGATGTCGGATAAATATGTACATTCTTTAAAAAGTTTTTCATCACACAAAAACAATCAATATTCTAGTTTGATTTGGTTGAGAATTCTTAAAAATGATGATGTAATTACATATTTTTGCTCCCTACATTGCCTTAATTGCAACTGGAAAACTTCTTTTTCTTCTAGTTGTCTGAAATAGACATTTTTATATTGGTGCATGTGTTTACATTGCATTGAATTATCTTACCGATAAGTTTTTAAACAAAAAGCAAATGTGTTTTCCATCAGAATACTGTCATTGTTTTCAATTTTCCATCCTGATTGTGTTTTAAATATGATTGGAAACTAATATCAGCAAGAAATTTCTTCAACTTGTTGACAAACACTTTCCAAAGGGGTCTAAGCTTCATAAGATCTTTAATAGAAACACAATTAAAGTGAGTTACAGTTGTATGAAGAATATGGCTAGTCTAATCAAATCACATAATTAGAGAATAATCACCGGAGACCAACGGCAAGATCGACCAGCTGATTGTAATTGCCAGGACAAGTCTACATGCCCCTTGAAGGGGAACTGTCATGTCAAAGGTGTGGTTTACAAGGCCAAGGTATCAGCGGGGGACAACACGGAGAAGGTCTACATCGGACTCACTGATAACACCTTCAAGACGCGCTACGCTAATCACATGCAATCGTTCCGTAACGAAAGATATCGTCACTGCACGGATTTGTCCAAGTACATTTGGTCCTTAAGACAAAAGAACCAGGTCTTTGACATTTCGTGGTCAATCATTGACAAAGCATCAAGTTACTCTGACATAAGCAAGCGATGTAATCTTTGTATATCAGAAAAGCAACACATTATCAACGCCGATAAATCTACGCTATTAAACAAACGCTCAGAGTTGGTTTCAAAATGTCGCCACTAAAATAAATATTATTTATTATAGTTGGTAGGTGATTAGACTGCTTATGGACATACATTGTTTGGACGTTACATTTAATCTAAATGACAGCAAGTTCTATCCATACCGTAACCAAACGACCAACTCAGAACGCTTGTTTAAAAGGCTGGACTTATCTGCATCAATTTTGAATAGCTTCTCTGTAAGACAAAGGTTGCATTTCTTTGACACATTTGAGTAACTTGCTTTCGATAGGATTGACCATGATATATTTAATGGTTTATCCTGGGATTTCAAGTGACAGACATATTTTGATAATTCTGTGCTGTTGGCGTATGCCTTACTTAGTGGATATGATTTGCATAGCGTGTTTTAGCGTGTTTTAAATGTGTTGTCAGTTAGACTGATGTAATGTTTCGTCTCCTTGGCATCGCTTGTAACAATAGCTTTATAGATTATAGATTTAGACTAGCAAGCTCCCTGGAGTGGGCAAGTA
>LD364252.1:21715-33953 GCA_001465055.1 Ptychodera flava | reverse complement strand
TAATTTTTAAGTGCCCCCACGGGAGGGCGAAATGTGGCCCTCCTATATAGTGCTTCGTATCAAATCATAGTATATGGGAGTCTATTGGGCAAACTATTAATAACATCTCCCCAATAAAAAACAAACTATATCTCCACATTTCTATGTGTTTGATAATTCATGAAAATGTAATTTGCTTGAAGTGGCAGGTAAAAGTGCATGTGTGTACAAAAAGTATGATTTTTGGATTTCAACGATAGTGTATTCACTATACATGGTTGTCTATGAGAAAGCTATGAACAATATTTTTTTTTTCCAATATAAAACTAACAATATCTTTGAATTTATAGACATTTGATAATTGACATAAATGTATTTGATTAGCATAGGGTGTAGCAAGTGCACGTGTACAGGTAATTTGATTTTGGTATTTCACGGAAAATGTTAATTCACTATACTCGGTAGTCTATGACAAAAATATTAACTTTTTTCGATATAAAATTAGCAATACTATTTTCAGTATATGTTATACAGTCCCTACAGAACAGTGCAGACTTTACCTGCCAAGAGAGGAGTCTTCTACGGCTGAAATCATTTGGAACTTCCTGATTATCGTAAATTTATCGTAAATCTACGCTAATGTAAAAAAGCCACGCCATCAGATATCTTAGCAGCTTAGTGAAAACCCTGTCATGATACCCATCCAAAGTAAACAATATTATATGGTTGGATACTGGTTAGAGCGTGAGCTTACATCTACATTTTTTGGTGACTTTGAATTTCATTATGTTGGTTTTACCTTTTTCAGCCGTCATGAGATAACCGACGATAATCTAGCAGGGTACACCAGGACATGAAAGGTCTTTACTATTGCTATATTTTTGTAAATTTTACAAATACACGTGTTGATATTTAACTTTTCTAACTCGGGGGATAGTCAAAATTTCTATGTTAAAGAGGGGGTTACTCAAACTCATAAGGGTTGGCAGGAGGGGTATTCAAAATTTCAGATTTTCCGATGAAATTCCCCCGAACCCCCCCCCCCCCCCCGCAGGCCATATTAACATAGCGGTTTACCTTGGAGCTCCAATAACGTTATATTTTTTCCGCAGTGTTTCTGCAAGAAATGCTAATTATAATCACTCTGCTAACATAATTTTTGTGACACCCCAGAAATGAATCCAGAGATTGAATTTAGTCAAGTTTTCAACTTATGCCTACTTCTGAACCATGTAAGGAGGTGACACAGGTCACGAGTTCAACTCCTAAACACTTTGTTCACCAATACCTTCCATACGTTTCTTTACAACACAGCACCCAATCATTGTTCTGTTGCATGCATAAAACAGTTTGCAGAGGAGTAAATCAGACAGAAATGTCCCTTGGGGAAAAATTGCACACCAAATGCCATCCCCTGAGAAAATCTGAGCAAGTCCCATTTTTATAGAATCCTGATACAAAACTTTGCATCATCAGCGCAATACCTATACATTAATTTGACATTTATTCAAACAGTAGGAACACAGACTCGAATCTAGATGTTTTAGTTTTATGAGAAAAAATGTTTATTTTGCAAAAAAGTGACATAAAAGTAAGGACCTTTACATGATGACAATGTTCAACTCTTATCAAGTAAACATTGCCTATCATAATTAGATGTTGACTTTCTGTAATTTTGCAGGCTGTAATTTTGCAGGCTTAACAATGCGGGTGAGCATCATTTCAAGCTCTTTATTGGACAATTTCGGACTGAAAGATTCGTCGCTCGAGAGCGCCCTCTAGCGACGGATCTTTCAGTCTATTGGATAGTAGAGTTCTTTCCCGAAACATGCTTGGCAATGGCAACTCTCTGTCTGTGTAAGGCTCTGTCTGTGTATGGAACCCTGGATAATCCAAAAACATAACAAACGAAATTCATTGCGTGTTGGGGAGGGAGCTGCACTCTCTCTCAAATATTGCTCACAAATTTTCACTACATGCACTAGCATGTGGGTGACATCCGATCACTAGATTTTCATTTCAAACGTTTGTTCAACGACATATTTCATTTATCATGTGTTGCTGTCAATGACGCTGAGCGTATCAGATAGGTGAATTGTCCTCGTCGCCAGCTGTCCGTCAACATTCATCTTCTGCCCAGAAAGTGATATTCCATTGCTTTGAAATGGAGTATGCAGGTTCTTAGAGGTGACTTTAAAGTAAGAGTTATTCAAATTGTGGCAGAATATGCATATTTACTTTTTTAGGGGGACACTTTTTCTCATTTTTGGTCAAAAATTCTTCTAGGAAATGACTTGACTGATTACTTTGAAACTTGGTATTTAGGTTCCTCAGATTGATTTTCAGTAAGATTTGTTCGTATCATGCTGAAATTTGCATCTGTTGGGCAATTTTTCCATTCTTTTTTTGTCTGAAATCACTCATCAGGTTTCTTTGAAGTCTGATATGGTCCACCAGGATGATCTATATCAGTGTTGCACAAATCATGAACAAATCTGCAAAAATGTATTTTTGGGGGGAGAAAGCGGTGTGAAGTCAACTGCTGTGAGTTTCATTTGCCATGTACATAGTCTGTGGTTCACATTTCAAGATATAGAGGGGAATAATGCTGAAATTATTCAGTACACCCACACATCATACAGACATACTGTGGTATAGTCAACCCAGGCAATGTAAAGTTGATGTAATGATATATTTTATTGCTTTGTACTTTGGCTACAATATATAACTAACCTTCCTAGTCTATTGTCATCTAGCACTATTTCCAGTCATTTTCAATGTTTACACATTAAAAAAGTGACATCAGACTCAATTGTAAACATGAGAGAAAAACATTTCATTAAAATGTTACAGAATAAGTTTACATTGAAATCCTCAATAGTAAGTTTCCTTAAAGTGTGTCAAATCTTGCCACTTAACAGATGTGTTCTTTGCATCCAAAGAACCTGTTCACCCCTATACTTTCTTAGGAATTTGGATTCATCCAGTGATGGATCAGTCTATGTAGCATGAAGACAGGGGTGAACACATGACAGTCATACAACAGGCTTTACCCAAATGTATGGAATTATTTAGTCTCAATTGGAAATTTTTAAAACGAATTCCTAAAACAGGTGTATTTGCGCTCCAAAAATGTACTTAGGTGTTTATCTGTAATGTCCGGTACAGTCAGCTATTTATGACATTATTTACAATTTTTGCATTATTTGTTAAACTCTACTAAGCTGGCTGAGAGGCGATAAACTGACTAAGTCTAACACAGATATGGTGACAATTTCATGTTACGTTTGTTCATGATGCAGGCAATCATGCATAACCTTGGAACTACACTCCAAACTCTGACAAAATTTCCATCTAAATCTCAAAAGGAAAAACATGTTTGCATTATTCAAGTTTAAAAAAAAATAATTGTTGATCCTTTGACATGACTCTTGAAGGTTTCGGAAAAGTTGATGTGAATTATCAAGTACTGGTAGGTTATACAATAGTGTCAAATGATACAGGTTTAACTTTGCAATAAGGATAAATTACAGAGCTATGCATAATGCCATTCGATATGGTTCCAAACAATTGTTACCCAACCTTGAATAAACCCCTCTCTTGGAATCTCTGAATTATAAATGATTCAATTACAACACTTGTAAATCTTGGAGATTGTCTGCCAGTATGTACCACAAATTGAAATGTATAAATTTGCAAACAACAAAAAATGATAGGCAGCTTACAGATGGCACTGCATGTTTCACAGACAACAAGCATAGTGCCACAGTACAAGGTGTTATGCGGTGATTTCAACATGCATATTGATCAATACCAAATTTGCAAATAAAATTATGATCCAAAATTTCATGAAAACTTCATGAAAATGTATAAATACCAAATTCACAAGTGATGTCACGCACGTATTAAAACAGACCTGCTTTCATTCAAAGTCATTCTCAGTGAATTCAAGCTGCTTAACTTGCAAGGCAATGATTCCAAACACATGGGTCTGAAATCGTTCTCAAACGAAATCTCCAAACAAGTGAGCAAATCACGTATGAAATTCACTTCATTGAGCATGTACAAGTATACTTGAAAATCTTCAAC
This sequence comes from Ptychodera flava, assembly GCA_001465055.1. Classification (NCBI taxonomy): domain Eukaryota; kingdom Metazoa; phylum Hemichordata; class Enteropneusta; family Ptychoderidae; genus Ptychodera; species Ptychodera flava. Next base: position 29,885 of record LD364252.1, on the reverse strand, counting down.
ATATTCAACTCGGAGTTCCTTCAGGAGAATTAACTTTGAGACGAACTCTTCCAGACACAATTCACTATGAAAACTGCACATAGAAGCCAGACAATCTTTACAAAGGCTATATTACATATTACTCAATCAGACAGTATGAATTCACATGTAAACACACATTACGATGTTATTAGATCATTAGGAAGCTCAGCTTATCATATTTTACAAGTAAATTTAGTTGAAGCCTGCAGCAGAGAAAACACTTTGCTTTGCAATTTTGATAGGATAATTGCAGATTGTAGTACTTTTAGAGAAAAAAACAAGGTGCCCTTTTTTTTAAATAGATGGAGAAATCAGAGTACTGAGATGTAATATTTGCCAGAAAATGTGTTGAGTAAGTGCACAAGCTACATACAATATCAACAAATCTGCTTTTGTAAGATTGCTATGGAAAGACTAAATCATGAAATTCAAATTGCATTTGATATTTTTGGCCATCACTGTCACTTTTACAATTGTTTGCTAATTTCTAGTTACGCTGAAAATGAACATTCTGAAGGATATATGTATACAAAAGAGACGACTACCAGTTCCCCTCTGGTAAATTGACTCTTGAAGTAACTTACAGTGAAAACTCTTCTTGTAACATTTTATCTGTATGGAATGGGTCACCAGGTCTTGGATATCCTCATCTTGGGAGACAAATTACAATTTTCCAAAAATATGCCACAAAACACAATGTGAAAGGCTCATTGTAATCTGCATTTTAATTGGCTAGACATATATATGATCCAGTGTATCAAGGTGTCACTATAATCTTGTAGTTACACACGAGTAAATGCACTTCAGTTTTTTTGAAAAACGATTTTAAGGCCTCAGTCTTTGGCAAATTTTGTCAAACTCTCCACTTGTGGAGCACTACTGTCAATATCTGTATATTTACTTTTGTTATGTCGTGAAGTAATCATAATCATTATCACTTTTATTACCAGAAAAGTAGGGGCACAGAATTAATGACTAAATATTTCTAAGAGCAATACAATGGCAAATTTTCTTCCATAAAACATTGGTTGATATCCGACTGAAAGCAGTTTAGTTCTGCATATCAATGTGTACCCTTGGGACAATTTTCTGAATGTGATTCTATCTTTGAATACTTCAATAACTAGCTGAACCTAAGCATTTGAAACTAATTTTGGAACTATGAATGAAAAAGAAAACATAAGGGAAGTTCATTGCCAAGGTTTTTCAGTAAAAGTAAAATATTGTCCACCCTTAAATTCACTTATTTTAACAAGTAAGTGTGGCGCTTTCATTTTCAAAATTGCATGTGAAGTTCAAAACTTGTGCTGCCCTATTACATGTAAAATCTGAATTTTGATTCATATTAGAATAAAAGAGTTGAAAAGTTCTTTTGCAAAGGATGAAGCAGTTGGGAAGTCAAACTACTCACTAGATTCTAATGCAAAGAATAGCATATACAGAAGACAGTCAGCAAAATTGGCCAAACTTATTTGAAATGAGACAACCCTTCAATTTTCTTTTCCTGTGTCACTAATCCAATAGCTTAAAACACATCACTGCATCTATCACATCCATACACCACATCATCCCATACCCATATCCCCTTCCAGTTTTGAAAACAATAATTTGGGTTTTTTGTTCTTTGACAAACAGACTAATCCCTCTGAAAGATCTTCTATAAACATAAATGCATAAACATCAAATCTAAAACTGTAAATATCCAACCGCCAGATAGATAAAAAATGTCACCAATAAATTTCCTCTTGTATCAATTATAGTACACTACTGGATAGTATCTACAACTTTGCTATAACAGACACAATTTGAATACAATGGTATGATGTTTGCCTGCACACACTAGAAAATGGCTGGGCACAATTCTGTCCTGAAAATTGTTTTAAACACACAAGGTGATATGCTTTATAAAGGCAAATGTGTCATTAGGCCAGGGAGAGCTTCAGCAAGGTTTCTCGGCATTTCCAGTTATATGTTAAACTGATTTGAAATTTAATTTTTAAAATATCTACCAATCTGCCAAACATATTCATTTCAGCTAAATTCATGATAATTTTATTATTTATTCATTTACTGAATACCACTTTTTGCAAAAAATATTTTCTGTTTGTATCCATCTAGTAAAGACAGACTTGCTATGTATTGTTATAAGAAAATTATCAGCCAAATTTACTAGTTCATAAAAAGTAAACGTAAAATATTTGCTCTGTCTTTTTATTTTCTGCCAAGAAAACCTAAGGGATTAGTGCTTCTGCTCTCCCTGGCCTGAAGGTATTCATGTACTTTTTGATTTGTTTTTCAGACACTGCCATTTCTCAGGTTTCTTTACAGAAATTCTAACCATCTGGTGATACCACTGAAGTATGATAGGGTTTACATAGTGCGGAAAAGCTATTTTAAAACTGAAATAAGAAGTGCAGAAACATGCTGAAAAAGTAAAACTTTTCTATCTCTGTAACATGGCTTTTTTTTAAAGATAGGTGAATCAAGAACTTATAATAATGACAACATTATTCCACTTTAAACAATTTGGACCACTATAGCAAGGATAGGGATATATAACATTCCCAATTTTGCAGGGAAAAATAATCTTCATGTTGAAGAAGATTTTGGGACAGTACATGTGGGAACAAGGCAGTCAGGCAGCTGTAACTGCACATAATCTTTTGAATTTGAATAACCATCATTACGTGAATAAATGATGGTGCTATTACCACAAAGACAGATACAGACTTTGTTTGAATGAAATGAAGACAACAGTGAAGAAGTTGGACATTATAGACGTTGCGCATCAATTAAAATCATGTTATTATGACAAAACGTGGTGAAGTATACAATATGCCATGTTACTAACTTACTAACAAGCTGCTACCAGCCTTTATGTCATGTCTGTGATTATTTGACTATACACACACCCAATGCCATCTCAGGGTCCACACACTCAGTCAATGTAAAACTCAAGGATGTTCTAGCGCTCATTCAGCAATTTTCATGGAATTTTCAAGGTTCAAAATACCATATTCCAGGTATCATTTTTACAATATATTATTTTTTATACATAATTTTTACAATGCCATGACCGATAATTTCATGATTTTCAAAACATGTGAGTGGCTTATTACTTTTATTGGATTTCTAGATCTAAAGTTCATTTTCAAGGGCGTTTCCAGCACTTTTCTAGCAGGCTTTAAATGTCAAGGACATTCCAGGATTGTACAAATGTCTTGTAAGGCCCCAGGCTTGATAGGATACACTCAATGATCATCAAAGTCCGATGTGAAGTATAAATCAACTCATGAACCAACGAATCCTTAGCTTAGGAAGTGATATGAGAAATGCAGCAGTGTTTTCATGAAGGGCTGGTAAGGTCCTGTAATAGTTACCAGTCCATTTCACCTAAGTCATTGTCAGTGTATCAAAGCACTCACAAACCAGAGCAGAATTGTTCCTGAAGCTCCTAAACAAAGTGCAAGACAATTGGCAGACGTGAAAATTATAGTAATGACTGAAATATATCATTAAGTTTTGTTCCTATGGTTTGAAATACCATTGCAGAAACAGACCAGCAAGGACAAAAGAAGACCAAGATTTTAAAGTTTACCACTGAGGGCGCTGTTTAACACTACCATCCATTCTCATGAGAGCGGCAGTCATTGCCTACTTTGACACATCCACAGAGCAAACCTTGCAATGCCAAGATTGCTTGAGATGCAGTGCAAAAAAGACATCCGCACATTTGTTTGATAAAGCACAACCTAATCTGATCTTTCATCAAGAACCACTGAGTGCTGTTATGGCAATACTCCAGAGCTCTTCTAAAGATAACACAGGCATACACTTACTTTCTCCAGTCATTTTTCCAGACTTTGTGCACCAGCACACTGATGTGAGGAAACAGCATAAGTTTGTGGTTGTCGAAAATCTATCTATCTAATATATTTGAGCTTGGCATAAAACAATGGATTTCTTGTCAAATATCTAATATACAGAAAAAAAACTACCAGCATTATGACAAAATTTATCCAAATATTACTAAAAAGTGTTGAGCCCTTCTTTGAAGTTTGATGATATGACTGAATTCTCTACCACTGCTATGAATCAACATGAACTGAACTACCCCTGATGATATTTACATATGAAATGGTTTGCGGTGATTGTCTGGGCAACACAAAATAAAAAGACATCAGCACAAACTTACTGCGATGGAAATATATCTCTTTGTCATCTCATCCCACCTTAGAAGTATTTTTCTTCGTGAATTCAAGCTAAAACAGACTACTGAATACTGGAAAGAGGCCAAATCACACTGTAGTAGTAAAGCAAACATGCTGGGTTCTTCAAATACGGATGACCTGTACGGTGACACCGCATTTTCAATCTGCGCAATTCCTGTTCCAGTGGATGTACTCTTAAACTCTGGGGCAATAAATATATCACAGAATTGAAATGGAACTGTAAGCAGTATGTATAACGGAAATAGGCTAACCCATGTTGTCGCTAATTTTCTCGCATCACTCAGAAAAATACTTCTATTAACTTTTTTCAACAGTTCTGTTCCTCCTCAATCCTGAAAAATCTTTGCTATAAAATTATCTTTTCTTATATAAAACAATATACATCTTGAAAGCTCTGCAGGTGTGGTTACTTGTTTGTGAGCCTGTCAATGAGTTCTTGGAGAGGTGCTAGTTCCTTTCGGTCGATCAGGTTGAACTCTTGCACAAAGAAGACAAAATGCTTGAACGACGTGTTGAGGTGGGCCTCCTCCTGCAGGCTGATGACCTCTTGAAAGTGCTGGTGGTAGATATGTGCATAGACGCGGAAGAGTCTCTTTAGGATTATTTTGGCAACTGGGAGGAAGTTCTTCGGAAAAGGAACACCTGAAAGTGAAGTGGAGAAGTACGATTATAAATTGTGGTAACATTGATGTTAAGTGATCACGATTCATGATTTCAGGATGGTGCTTGCCAAATATCAAGTTTATTTTACCTTTTCACGACTATGGTTGTGCTCAGTCCTATAGTTCCCAATAGAAAAGTTGGACCTGTTTACAATAGAAATGCAGTCAATGTCACTTTCTTAACTTTTTGCACCCTGAATGGCTGTAAATCCCACAAAAAGTCAACGGTTACCTAGAGATCATAGTGTTGTGAGTATTGTTATGATAATACTTTCGTATCTTATGGTCATTTGCACCACAAAAGAGAAAGACTTCAACTCTCACTAAAACTTTCCTCAACGAATCTTCAAACCATTCTCTCACTAAATAAAATTTAAGCTCGTTTTGGTATTTATATACATACCAAATACATTGTATGAGCTAAAAATAAGTCTGGGGTCACCGTGTAAATTTTGCTTCAAGAGAAACAAATTACCTCACATTACCCGATATTTGAAATTCAAAGTGGTTACCATCCCTGTGTTAACTCTACGGGAAAAATAAAAGTTTAGATTTCCAAAAAACTGAGATGGAGAAAACATGTCATACCCAAGTACTTTAAAATGAGACCCCACAAGTGGTAGGCCGGAAACATTTTGTAAAAATTTTAGAGTCCAGATATCTATCCCCGAGGCACATTCCAGCTTAACTGCACCTGGTATGCCTGTACATCCCCATAAAATGTCAAAGGTTATGTGGAGGTCAAAGGTTGAGTTGTGCATATCGTTACGATCTATGATTTAAACCTAACTCCATTTTTTTTCAATAGGGAGGCTGGATCTGTATGTAGACATTACCAGAGTGTTAATGAGGACAATGTCACTACAATCAAGCATTGAACCACTTGGGAGACAATACAGCTTCACATACAAGCCACAGTGTGGCACATCAAACACACTACAGTGAGGGCCCATATAGCATATATGGGCTATCTAACACATTACGGTGTGGGACAACTAACACATTACAACTGTACAGTAACCACAGTTTATTTTGACACATTTATCTAAAAATAGCTCAAAACATTTCCTATTCGAAAGTATTGTGTCATGTCATGACATGAAATCACCTCGTAAATCCCTAACGCCTATAGAACACTTTTCCTTGAAGGCAGGACATTAGGGTTGGTATTTGTCTTTTGTGGTACTGGGTGGGGACCTAACTTCCTTGTGCTAATGCACCAACCCATGTAGAAATGTCAATACCAGCGCACACCTGTTATTCAGATGGTTTGCTGCGTGGTTATACCAAACACTGGCAGGGGAATAACAATATGAACACTCGCAATATTCTCTGTCATTAGAAAAGACAGTACCTGGGCTTACTGATTATCTGACCCTGTAACCATGTTGTGTGACCCTTGTCCATGATCACTTGTACTTCTACATGTAATTTGACAAAAAGACACTTGACCTCAGACTGCCCGAAGCATTTGTTAGTGCATGTGACAGAATCACTGTCCCTTTTACAAATTTCCTGTAACTGTAGGTCCAGGTACAGGTACGTGTGAAGACAAAAGGGTTGAAAAATTGTTTAGTAAGACTAATAAGTAAGTAACAAAATTGGTAAGATAAGTTTTGATTACAAAATGGTTAAAAAATGCCGTGGTTGGATTTGTATTGATTAATGAAAAAGATAAACAAGTGTTGATACATGTATACAGGGGAAATTAGTGTTTTCAGTGTCATTTTGACAACAAGGGGTAATTTCAGAAACACTGCATCTATGCAGCTGGTACATCAAACAATGCATAACATATGAAATGAACAAAATATTGCGAAACAGCACTGCAAATGACTTATCATATTGTGAATATTTAACATCTACAGAATCTTGCCACTGTCTTTTCCTCCAGTCATAAATGGAATACTTTCATTTTTGGATGACACTACTTTGGCATAAACAATCAATCACTATGTAACAGGCACGTACAACATGTATATAAACACAAGCAAAGAATCCTGTGTCCAGATTATCATGTTGTGCTAAAAATATTGTTTATCACATTCATGTGGGTTTATTAATACTCGGTGTAATAGTTTTATAATTTCCTGTTTTCATTTCAGCTACAACGTTACTCATATTTCATCCAGGAATTTATAATATCAAGTGAGAACAAAGTGAGATAACAGGAACACTGAAAACAAATTAATAACATAATATCTTAGAGGAATTTGAATTTTCACTGTTTACAACTATTTAGAAACAAAACAACCGGTAACGTGTCACTGAACTCTTTTCAAATGGGAAGTGAATGTCCTACATATGGGTCACATTGGTTTTCAGGGAGATCTCATTACTTGCGGATTAAAACTTGATCATCCAGGATATTAAAACTCTGTCTCTTTAACAGGCAGAGGCAAAGTCAATCTAAGAATCCTTATTTGACAATGTCCACAAACACAGGCATTACTTTTTATTAATTAGGCATTAAAAAACATCTGGTTCTGAAAATGAGCAGGTAGTTTTTTAGGTCAACAAATGCATCCAAAGAGCTTATACATGTACACACAGAAGTAAACAGAATACATGGTTACTGGTAATAATTTTAAAATGAGAATAAAACAACCACTTTTTTATTGTACAACCAGAGTTTTCCAATACTGCAAATGTACATGGTTTCAGAAACATTTTATGTACATAGGCAAGTAAATATTGCAGTATACCCTACTTCCAAATCTAGAAAATGCAAATGTTTCACCAAGCTACTATTTCCTGGTTTATTCTGAATGATTTCTGATAAACATTGATTCATATCGCCTTGTTTTTTGTTTGCTAGAAAACAAGTTAACCTAAAGTGAAAGACTTTTTCAGTACCAATCGTTATGCAAAACAAAATATGGCCCACTCAAAGGCAAGCATGGCCAATGGGCCTTCACCTTTATGTAAACACACAACACAAATGCTCTATAACCTCAACATGAACCACCAGTATGACCCCTGTATATGGTGAGCTCATGCACATTTGCACTTCAATGAAAGAAGTGGGCGAAGAAAAACTGCCACACAGCAGATTTTTGTGCATCACAGAGTTGTCTGGCGACCCTTTGACTTTTTAAATACTATCAGTTATGTTACTGTAATTAGATTCAACCCTTTCATTAGCATAGTTTAATCCAACTCAGTTATTTTCAAAAACAAAGTTGGATCTCAACATAGGGAAAAGGGGAGAAAGGCTTGCGAATGGAAGTGTTGATTCCCAAGATAAGAATGTTT
>LD364252.1:0-20673 GCA_001465055.1 Ptychodera flava | reverse complement strand
ATCAAATCCAGCATCTTACCTATTTTTGAAGGAAACAACATTTCATCATCAAGCTGGTCTTGTACCCAGGTCATTAAATAATCAATATATTTTGGGGCTGAACATTTGATCGGCTTTTTCACCGTAGTTCCATCTGCCCAGTGGTATTCATACCTAGAGGAGAATCACAGAGCAAATTAACCCTATACAACCAAAATGCAGTCCTTGTTGAAAACTCTATGGGTCACAGCTGCAAACGTCTGGTAGGTTATAGTCTTATTTCCATCTCAAAACTGTGATTTTTTAGCTTAAACAAGGGCTAGATCCGAGATTTTAGATTATAGGTTGTAGCTACCATTATAGAATACCTTTCCAGTACTTTTAAGTACAATGTGCTATTTGTAGCAAGCAAAGATAATAAAATACATAGGCTTATACTCTTTGGAAGTCAATGAAGTCGAAATGGTTACTTCGTGCTCTGGGCAATATGGACAGCAAACTGCAGACAACTCACATATTTGATAGATTGACAAATTCTTATTCTTGACATAGTTTTCACTGTTTTAGGTATCTAGTTTCTTATCTTAGATGGGAATGAAAAATATGTATCAAATATGATAGCATCTTTAATTGTACACTTTAGTTTACCCTTGGTGAAATATGCATGAACTTTTAAAGAGCAATAGTCTCACCAAATGATGGTGAAATTGCAAGATTTTGGTAAAACTGAAGAATGCTGGTTTCATATTTAACTGTAGCACCATTCAACATTATTGTATGGGGTATGTTTGTATTTTTTCATTGTAATAGGTGTCTTCATACACACTGTTAGGATTCCTTTCAGTGTGTTCTCAGGGGCTGTGGATAATTAAAACACGGTAAATGCAATTTCTGTGTCTAGGGGAGGGTTGTATTTGATTACCGTGCGCAAAAATTGCACTACATGTTTTAATTATCTACAGCCCCTAAGACATGTGAGACTTTCTCATTGGCAAGGGCCTACAATATGTTGTAAGTTAAAGATCAAATTCACACTGCCAAATTTTCATTTTATTTTGGTTTAATTCAACCAAGCACCAACAAACGTTTTCAATTCCATGCTACGGAATCATCTTTTTGTTTTCAATGATGAAGTTGAATTTACACCACAAAAGGAAAAGGGAGTGCTGGGGATATGTGTATGTGTATCTTAGAACTTACTTTGGTCCAGCAGACATAACTGGACATGTTTCCGGCGTGCAAAACTCTGTTATCGTTCCATAAAGCATATTTATTTGATTGAAGAAATCTACAGCTGTGAAGCACAAATGAAAGTAATGAATCAGTCCAAGCAGGTTTATTGATGTGCAATACATATAGATAGAAGTTGGTCAACAAGCAATGATGAGGACAATCAGAAGTAGAATGGCAAGTACAGGAAGTCCGACTTTTGTTGAGGGTAAAAGAGTAATACATGCAGTGGCACCTTCATATTCAAACTGTCTAATGCATGATGGAGAGAAGCTATTAAAAGTGATAGAAATATTCAATGAACCCAAACACGGTTTGCTGTTCATAGGAGGGCACGTTTTCAAGAAAATGCACATTGTTCACAATTTTTGCAGATGTAATTATTGAACATCATGTGATATTAGAAAATAGGCTTATTATTGTTATGTATGAGGTACTTCTTCCATATGATGTACGTACAAATGTGTACAGCTATTTCAATAGTTTCAAAGAGACAGGCCAATGCAGAGACTATATGGATATTAATGTCCCTTTCATATGTTTCAATTTTGCTATTTATTCATTTATCTATTTCTTTGTATTAACTTACAGCCAAAGGTAACATGAGTACAAAAAATTTTCAATTCTAAGTTTGCATAATCAAATTTTGCAGCTACATGTACCTTTAATACAGCTTCAACTCAACAACTGCCTGTACATTGGTTGAATTTGAGTAAAATCAATCTGGACATTGTGGGTGTATGTTGATTCTAATGTAACGACATTACAGAACAGCAGTGCTGCGGATTAGTGCCAGGTATTTGATCTCAGTGAGTGTATATATGGTTGACATCAGCTGAATTTATAAACCAATCAGCCAAATGACATTTGCTTCATGCTAGAAAAGCACTGACATTATTGGTAAGTGATCGGTCACATCTAAAAGTAAACACTGCAAATGGTTTCATGCTAACCTACAAAAAGTTGGCAATGCACCCACACCTTTAAAGGTATATCCCTATAAATAATTTTGAATGAATATTAATATATTAATTTTATCAGTAATAAGAATATTGTTCTTCTCTTTTTCAGCCACTACAGGATTTCTCTACTTAGAAACTCTTACAACTTTTCTCAATTTAGAATTTGTGCGGTCATATTTACAATACGGTTCATTTTGAACTGAAAAGAGAAGTCACGAAAATCAAATTTGAAGTAAATAATGATCGAAAATATTTTGATAATATTTTACAGTCTAAACCATACAGCTTAATACATTATTTGCAGCAATTGTTGGCACATTTCTACTTGTATGACCTTAACTGAATTACAAACTGTTGAGAATTTTGTAGAGGTCACATAATCTCGCACAAAATGAGGATATTCAGAGATCAAATGACATAAAATCCAGAGTTTAAGGGAAACAGACATTATTAATAATAATAAGGGGTATGTCTCACTAATGAGGTACTTTTGGTCAAATATGCTACATATTACCATGCGATGAAAGTGATTTACCTTTTATGTGTGTATAATACTGAAGAACTGAAATCTTTTTCTACACATGTTTCATGGTGCACGAGTTTTGTTTTCCTGGAGTAGAAAACTGGATATTGTTACAGAATGAGCAACATCCATTCTTCAACTTGGGATTACGTGAAAGCTATTGATGGAGTGCAACATGCAAATTAGAAGTATATATTGCAATGACATCATTCTGTCATGAAATTTGCAACAACGTGATATGCACTGTAATAGACACTCACATGCCAACAAGAAAAAGTACATGTATTCTTGCCACATTTCTGGGGTTACAACTGGTGAAATTCTCACGTTATTCATTCGATTTCATCAAAAATTCTGACATACCATTTTAACTTAAGCACTTAACACAAAATAAACTGTGCCCTTCCCATGAAGAAAGACTACAACAGTTATAAATATAACTGGCAATGATTCATTGCCAATTATTTTACAGTGACAGTTCAGTTTGATTCAAAGTGCACATGTTGTATTGCACCCCACCCATCATTATTTACATAGTGTATGTATGCTTTCCTGAGAGGGTGAAACTTCATGCTGATTGCTATGACCTTTTTTCACCTGCTTATAACTTTGAGTGGTCTGGTTGGAAAGAAAAATAAACTTTTGTCACGTATCTGTGGCAATTCCTTTACCACAAGGACTAGAATTAATGTGATCAACAATCTTGATAATGGGAAAACTGGCAAAGAAAATTATTACAAGATTTAATTTCTAATGAGATTTTGATGGTCATGTTAACATTATACACAAAATTCATACTTCAATGGGATGCAATAGTCAATGTTATGCATTTATTTTTAACACTATTTCAGTGACAGGTAGTTCATTTTCTATGCTGATTGTAGACGGCAGGTACTTAAATTTTACAGGAAAAGTAATTCTAAATATTAATCAAATATATATTACAGCTCCATTAAGTTTAATGTTCTCTGCACTTTCCATTACACTTTGTTATGGTTGTTCTTTTCCCAAAATATGTTAAAATCCCAGTATACCACTTGTCAACACATGGCACAGGCTTCTCCACAAGTGAAATTAGGGGTGGGCCACCCCTCTGTTTTTTAGGAACAATCTATTCATATTAATAACAACATAAAAGAATACATTTTGCAACAAAAGAAAATGCAAATTATACATTGTTATGTAAATTAGCTATCCCTCAAGCTGCGGACAACATCGCAGCCTGTGTGTAATGTCTAATGTTTTTTATTGTTGTATTGGCATACAAATACAAATGTACGGTAAGAAATTATTTTTCCAATGATATTTACATGTAAGTGGCAAGAAACACAACCACTAGCGGGTCTTGGAATATTATTTCAACACACTATTTACAATGATGTCTCGGATCACTCATGGAATTGAGCATTGGCTGTTCCCAGTTCAAACTATAAATATATTTTGGACACTTTCAACTACAGTTGAAATACCCATTTCTTAATGCATCTTACAAGTTTCTTTGGGGAAATCTGAACCACATTTCTTAATGCATCTTACAAGTTTCTTTGGGGAAATCTGAACCACATATTTACACCATTTACACTGCTCTTTAGTCTTCTATTTTGTGGTTTGATTCTAAATAGGTTCTATGGATACAAATGGGGTTCAAAAGGTTACACATTCTGCCATGATATTAATATTTTTCATTGAAGAAGGTTTAAATATTACACACAGCCGTTAAATATAAAACCTCAAGAGATCCACTGACATACTGCTTCTCTCATAAATTTTAATTTCTGTTTCTCTGCTATGTTGGCAAAACCTCAGCAATATAATCTGGTGAAATATATTTTTTGCACAGTCAACGCTTGTAATTGGAACACACACATATATAGTGTTTAAAATGTGTAATAGTAATTACTACTGGAAATGTCAGTCTCTTATTAACTTATTGGTTAGATTTGTTTAATATTAGAAATTAATCATGATACTATGACGATTCAAATATGACGTGGGTATCATTTGTCAAGTTTCTGCCTGTGACCTGTTCACAGACACACAGTATATAAATGCTTCACAGAGTTCCATATGGCGTGATCAAGTATTCTATCGAAGGGTCTTCTTTATAATTATATCATGAAGCAAAATAAGATGAAATCATACTGACTTCACCTCTTTTACAAGCTGTTGTCAACCATTGAAATATATTTCATTTTACTGGTATACAATTTCCACCAAAGGGAAATTCATAAATTGCATCTGTCACTGTAAATAATCTCTCAGTGTGACCAAACGTTGGGACTTCACAGAGTAAAAGTTTCACTTCCTCTGTATAATAGGCCAAGCTGAATTGGTTGAGGACTGCTCCGACTGTCCTGAATGGAACTACGTTGTGTATACACTCCTGCACATGGTATGCATGTGTAAGTGAAAGCAGGAAGTTATTGGTCAGAATGGGTTGTGATTTTGTTAATAATACATCTCTACAACTCAAGTTTTTATTTTTTCCATACACTTTGCATAAAGGGACAAAGTCGCCCATTTTTCATGAATTTTGTTTGATACGAGATACTACTCATATTGTTTGACATGTTGAAAGACACTGAATGAATGGGTGACCATGTATATATTTGCCCCCAGTTTTAAACTGGATACATGAAACCATCGCGATAGTGGTCATGACTATTAATTCATTTTGGCTATGGAATCATTTATCTTGTCTAAAACCGGGGTCGAATATATGCATGGTCACCCATTCATTCAGTGTCTTTAAACATGCCAAACAATATAAGTAGTATCTCGTATCAAACAAAATTCATGAAAAATGGGAGACTTTGTCCCCCTAAGAAAACTTCATCCTGTGCTTCATCATGAACAAACTGTACAGAAATTGAGGAAAATTACTGCAGGAGGCTTCAATAGTACTGTTCCAGTTTTTCTTGTGATTTAAATAGAATTCCACTTTAATTTAAACCTTCTTTAGAGTTGAGAGTTTATAGTTCACCATGGCTAATTTGAATTTAGTTGCAAGAAGGCTCTATTTTGGACAAACTCGCATAGAAAGCTATCCTACATACATCCAAATTTGTTTTTTGTCACCACAGTCTGAAATTGAAGGATCAAATTCAAATTATATCCTACACATAATTACACATTCTGTTGACAGTTATTTTGAACTTGGATTTCTAATATTTGTTGGAAATGTCATGGAAACTATTGTAAAGAGGCATTTAACCAAATTCAATTTGGTGTAAAAGGGACTGGTTTACAGGAAAGTTGGGGTGAACAGCTCTCCTCCCAAGTTGTATTTATTTCTATGGTTTGTCTATAGACTGAAAGATTCAGTCGTGTACGGGCGCTCCGGCGCACTGTGACCTATGACCCTTTACTACGACTGAAGGTACACTGTTGAAACCTTGTTTTCCAACAAAATTTTGTTGGAACCAATCATATTACAGGAACGAGTCAATTGACAATATGTAGAGTAACAAGACTGCCCATATCACTCACTCATTATGTCATTATGGTCATTATGAATATGGCGGTACTTTTTTTCTTTTGAGTTTGCTGCGGCCAAGTACAGTGTACCTTCAGTCGTAGTAAAGGCTCATAGGTCGCAGTTCGCCGGAGCGCCCGCACAAGACTGAATCCTTCAGTCTAGTTTGTCTATGGAGCCTGGTAGAAAGAGGATTAAAAGATGGCCGACAAACGATGAACTTACTATTGACAGCTACCCATTCGTTGAGGTCTTCTCCATCTGGCAGTACAACAGCTTGGCGTAGGTTACCGCTTCCTAACGTCGCCTCAGCATGCTTCATCAAGTCATACTGATGCGTGCCTTCTGGAATGTTCTTCTTAGGTTTGAAAGTTCTTGCTGATCGACTTCCACTAAAATATGTGAGAAAAAACATCCATGATTTAATCTTACATTTTGTACAAGTCACAACTTTGAGCCCCATAGTCTATTTTTGTCGCCTTTATAAAATATACCCCTGTCAATTGTTTTTAGATTTTTGCCTAAATTTTAGTAAAAGACTATAGCCAACGAAAGGTGATGTCCATTTGGTCCAAAATTATCAAAAAGTTGCAGGAAAATTTCATAAAAATTGGTAAAATGTTGCAGTAAAATTTTGGCCGGAAAAATTACAGCACTCAAAGGGTTAGGAAAACATCACTCTGGTAACATAGCTCAAACCCTTTCTATTTTCATTGTGACAGCTACCTGTATGGATACACTGAGGGAATGAACCATTTCAAAGGCCCATGCACATCTAACTTCCATTGTACATGTCTACATGGATGTGTCTTTTCTCACTTTGTTTATACACACAAATATTCTATTGAATGTTGCATCTTTGAAATCCTGGATATGCATACCGTACATCCATGCATGGTTTTTTTCATTTGTGCAGACACATGAATTACTTTCTATACATTTAGCCAGAGGGAAAATACTAAAATGCACTATGTATTCTGGCACAGATGGTACAGAATGGTTCTTTTTATCTCTGTGATTCAGGTGAAGTACGTGTGTACCTTTTATCTTTCTGTGGGAGTCATGTGCAATTAGAACTTCATAAAAGCAGTATTAAGGTGTTGGGGCAACCATGCACAAACGTCATCTAATGCATTTATGCATCTAATGAATCCACGTACTCACGTATAGCAGTTTTTCATTTGATAAGGGCAAATAGTATGCAACCATACAGTGTTTACAATGTACATGTACCTATTGCATTTCAACTACAATGGCTAAATATGGTACTCATTTTATTCCCTGCATCCTACACCACACCTTAGAACATCTTCACACTGGCCACTTTTCATACAAACTGCTTTATTTTTCTGTATTTCAATTTTGTATAGTGGGTACAGCATGAGTACAGTGTGTGTATTTACAAATGCGGTTGCTATGAAAATTACTCTTATGAAACCCTGTTTAATTGCCCTAACTAGTACCTAAAAGTTCATTTTGGTCACCGTAATGTTATGTTACTAAGATACAATTAATTTCCACAAACCGCTGCAGCTCTATACTTTTGAAATGTCACTATATAACATAAGATTACATGCATATGCATGTATATGTAGTGGAGCGTAACTCAAGTCATTTTCTCATTTACCATGTCTATACTCACATCTTTGGATGAAAGACCTTGTACTTGCAAGTTTCTCATCAACTGAAATTTAGAGATGGCAACATGCTTACAGGAAACAATCTGAACTACCAGTACCAGTTTTGTTAAAGCTTATATGTACAAACACAATACATGTATCCCTCCTTTCCTGTTCACAGTATAGTGACATTTAATAGGCATGCGTTTAATAGCAAAAGTGCAAAGATTTATGGTCCCAGCCACCTGAAAACCTCAGAAATTCCAAAGATGTGAGATATTCCAGATATGTGCATTATTCTGTTTCCTTGATACCATCTTGTCAAGTTGCATGGTGAGAACAGTTCTCAGTGCACATTTCTTTTCCAAGAACCGAACACTTGAAATTCAAGTACACATACACACTTATACTGCATGTATGGACTATACCTGCCAGGCAAGTGTGGAAACACTTGTTTTGAAATCTACAAATATCATATATAATGGTAATGTCAGTCTCAATGACTGTCAAGCCATTTCACCCCAATTTCTTTACCCATTCTATTGAAAACAATGGGATATACCAAACTGTACAGGTGAAAGAGTGAAACATATTTCACAATGTATACTAAATGTAATTTCCTGAGGGATGTTACACCGCAGGCGTGTCATGTACATGTACACAAACCTTTCAGTTCAGTTTCCATGAATAAATGAATGTATATATCACAAAGTAAATATGACTGATATCTAAACATATTACTCATACAGATACGTAAATTATTAAAATACACCAGTACATCTACCTGTGTATTAAAATTATATTTTGGTGGATTCATAAAATACACTGATGATTGTACAGACTTACCCATTTCTGAATAAATGACCAAAAAAATCTCTGTGATTTTAAACTTGCACATTTCTGAATGAAAACTAGATATATTTTTAAGTTTATATCTCTCCTTCAAAGGGCATGTGTAAGCTAGTTATTATGGAAGGATGTGAATCAAAGACAGTCGTTTAGAAGAACAGCAACTATCCTAGATTAAACAAAAGTGAAGTACTATTTTTCATTCACATTTATCTTCCTTAGCACTGACAAGAGCAGGCTGCCTCTTGCTATGTAAGCATTCTGTGTAATTACAAAACATTTTTAGAAACAATTCTACCATTGCTGGTTGATTTCAAAGTACTAGTAATGCATCTGTTCATGTTTTGTCATTTGCAAAGTGAAAAAGTTACAGTTGCAAAACACACTCAGATGTACAATGTAAGTCTTGGTAGGAGGAATAGAATTTCAAGGGTCATGGTCAAAATTCAATCTCTACTGCCAACTGCACTACGCAGCTGTAGTGTATTTGATAAAGGTAATCAAGAACTTTATGGAAAAAAACCCTTGCTTAGTAGTCTGTTGAATTGATCTTTAATTTATCAATGCCCTAACAAGGTTGATTTTATGGTGTGGAGAAATTGATCTGGTTGGAAAAATAAAACACACTTTACAGAAACGTTGATGATGATCAACCATGGGCAGTACTGGGGAGCATGGAAGTACAGTGTACTTGAGTTTTGATAGGTTGGATCACGAGCACCCTGCTGCTTTTAATCAGCGCCATATAATTTGACTGAGGAGTTACCATGGTGAGGTTGAAGTGCCTAATCATTGTCGGCAGATCGTCTGTTTGCACAGTGAACTACACTTAGCGATAACTTTGCTTTAGGGAAATTTGGGGCCACATCGCACTGCATTTATATTAAGACTCTGATGCAAGTTGTGAGAACTGCTGTCCACTGTTAGTAGGCCCAAAATATAAATTTCTTTGTCTGCACAAAATATAAATTTCTTTGTCTGCATGTGTTATAATATAAATCAACTTGCTGCAAGTTGTTGAATTTTACAGGACCTATGCCCAGTCACTTGGTTGTAGCATAGTGTCTAATATTTATAAAATCTGATAGGATCATTTAAACAGTTTATGACAAATGTATTTCTATTGCTTTGGTAATTTTCGGAATAAACTTCCACATAGGGGTACAATTTTCCATTGTAAAGAACCTATTATTGGATAGAATGTAAATACAGTACACAGTCACTGAATACAATGAACTGCCTGCAAAACCTTAATATTTAATACTGTGTTTCAGGAGGTTGTAAAAGTGTAGTTAGATCCTGTAAAACTTCAGCAGTTTACAATGATTCTACTTTCCATGGCTGTTGGGTTTTTCAGACTAAACGTTGATTTTGTGTTTATCCAGCAAAAGCCTACTGCATCAGGGTACTTTCTATACATGACTGGGTCCAGAACACAAAACACAGTACTTAATTTATGGTTCATGAAGCACTTCAATTCAAATAGGGCAAGTCTCTGTGCCAGGTACAAATTTCTGAAAGCAATGCTGACCTTAATTACAGATCACTAAAAATCTTTCAAATCAACCAGCAAGCTGTTCCAAATCATTAACATTACAGCACATTTTAAATAGGTGTATGTCTAACACGTACTTTTAATGACAGAGCGAAATGCTTGGAATCTTTCGAGGATAAAGACTCTTGCCATGCAAAAGTCAAGTGATACAATATGTTCAGTACATCCTGAATTGCCTACTTTAAGTACAACACATAAAGAGAGGTTTTTAGGGCAAGGATTGTGATAAAATATATCAAGGAATCACCTGTCTTCACTTGTTCAAGCTTGAGTAGACCATTGAGAGCTACTTGTGTCTGTTGCTGGCTTTACTTCACTGATTTCTTCATATAAATATTTTGGAGTGACTTGCCACTGAAACTTGTCACACTGGCAGCTCAAACTGGTCAAAGATACATTTAATTAAAAGGTAAGGGACTCAATCCCAGAGATCAAGTTTATTCTAGTCTGTAAGAGGATTATGGGGGATGTCATAGCATTTTGTTTTTCATTGAAATTGTAATCTAGTGAGTAGATTTCCTGGGAAGACAATCTGACGTCTGACGTAGGCCTTTAAAAGTTTAAACACTAAAACACAACAACAAGGAACTGTGTTATTGCCCCAGGTACAGTTCCTCCAACAAAACTGCGCCTGAGGCATCAATTCCCTTTGTTTGATTCTGTGCAAGGACATCACATCAGGTGACTGTGAAGGTCCCTCACCAACAACCAAATATCAACACATTCTGGCCGGGCAGTATACTGTACAACTTCCCAATAAACTAAACATTTGTCATATAATTGTGACAAGCAAGGAGTAATGTGTCAATATTTGACTGTTTGACTGACATGCATGTCAAGCTGAAGAAAGATTTCCTGCTGTTTGATCTATCATCATTTCATATGGCATCACTTAATAACCTCTTCCTGAAGGTCAAGTGTCTGTTTAAATACACAAAACATTCAATACACAATACTAAAATGCACTCTATACAGTAAGTTTACAGTATTAGGGTCAAAGAATTATGTTTTGAATTTGTGGATTGAGACTCTCTGAAAATTTGAATTGACAAGAGTCTCTACACAGCAAAGCCCAAATGTTATTTTAGTTCTTTGGTCATCTTACCAGGGTAGCTTTAGTACATGTATACAGAAGCCATATATTATAAAGGACACAACAGATGTTTACCCTAGATTCAAAACCATTCACATGTGTATCCAAGCGTACAGTAACAGCGAAAAAACACTGGCTGTGTATACATGTATTAATGAAAGGAAATCTACTGCTGGAAATTCAATTCACGCAGTAGAATCTAATGTGTACACTGCAAACAGCTATATTTTCAAGAATTCATTATGTTACCATGGGTGGTCAGCGGTGTTCTGTTACTTCTCTGTACATTCTTAAAGGAATGTAAAATGCAAAACAGAAAATGATTACATACGGTTTAACTGTATGTAATCATTTTCTGTAGTACAGCCTGTGGATAAGTCTCACGTAAACTGAACGCCACCACTGGCATCTCAAAGATGGATATGCAAATGTTAATGTCATTACATTACCATATTATCAATGTTATGGTTACGTGATTGTCATGAGCAAATACACAGTAACTGATGTATTTTTGTAGTTGCAGCACACACTGTACAATCTTGGCGTTGATATCATATTCTGTTTCCAAATACCTAAATGCAACTATGCTACAACTGTCAATGTTATTGTTAGCTTATTAAATCCCTATTCCTTTTTCAAGAATTTCTCATGACACATAAAGATATACTCAGCAATAGGCAGCCGTGATAGACGAAATGGCTTGGCCTGCAAGTTGAAGATAATTTCACCAACATTGGTGTAAGGACTCTCCATGGGAGGAGGTTAGCCAGTTAGGCACCCCCATTGTACCTATACATTCGCTAATTGCAGCAAAAGAGTCCGGAATATCAAGATTAATATGCACAAAAGTGACTGCTCTAATTTTTTGGCAGTAAAATGTGTGTGGATGTTACCCTGACCTTGGCAAAGAACACTGGGATGTTGACTTTTGAAAATGTGATCATGATATATTATTTTACAGTACTGAAGTATACCATGGTTCACAGATATAGAAATCCCACATTAATTAAACTATTGTCTGCTGCACAATGATAACACCTAATACAGTATTAATTTTCTGTCATTAAATACTAATGCTCATACATGTGTGCATTCAACAAGTGTGTGTTAAGTAGGTCACTGCATGCTCAAAGGGTGTGTCAGTTGATATGTCAATTGTAATTTATGACACATACAGCTTCAACTCACTTTGGTGGAAGACACGTTTGAAATGAAATTTAAATGTAAATGTGGGCAAGTGGACTATTATCAGAACTTTAATAAAGGATCAATCGTCATATGAAATGAATGCAAGTTGCTCCATTATCAGATATGGTGGAATTTTGAAGTTGAAAAAACTTTTTAACACAATTGCAGTGTTGTTAGTCTCAGCAAATATAAAATTAGTCACACAGAAAATACCATTATTTCTCTAAATGTTTGTTTCTGTTTTAGGTTTACAGAGTAAAGAAAATCTTGTAAAGTATTGTGGAAATATTCAACGGAAACATTAGTGTTTTTCAAGATGTAATTATACTTCTCATGACAGTTGATTGAGCACCAAACATTCTCATAATGGACTCCCAACATGTAACATAGATGAAGGAATTCATTATCACTGGTTAAAACCTTTTGAGCGCCAAAGTCTATTTTTGTCCCCTTTACACATGTAAAATAAACCCCAGTCAATTTTTCTCAGATTTTTGCCAAAATTTTGAGGAAAACTATAGCAAATGAAATGTGATGTCCTTTTGGTCCAAAATTATCAAAAAATTACAGAAAAATTCATAAAAATTTGGTAAAATTATGAACTAAAATTTTGGCGGGAGAAAATTACAGCGCTCAAAGGGTTAAAATTGCATACATGTATGTCATATAAAGTGCAAAAAAATTCCCCACAAAAATTATCCTGTTTCTGTCTTTAAAAATTAAAATGATGTTCCTAAAAAATTTAAAAAGGGGACTTTTTGGTTTGACCTAACTTTATAAGTCAGCTCTTGCAGAATAAAGTTAACACGTAATACAGTTAGGTTTCCTCCAAAACAAAGACTGACAACTTTAATATCAGTATTACACACATGTGACAAAGTACACAGAGACTTGCTGATCTATTTCAGGATATTGGCCATTAACATCCTTTTTCCACAGTGTTAGCATCCTGAAATACTCAAAGTATGGTATCTGGTAACCAAGGAATTTTATGGTAGGATTATCTGACCTGGCAACAAGACATCCAGCGAATTTAGGAATTAAAAGTTCTTTTTTTTTGATAAAATGAGCTACTGTATGTTACAGTGTCTAGTTTGGGTGTTATTTGTAAAGATTAACTGATAATACTTAATAGACAAGGGTATGTTTCTAATTTGAGGTACATGTACATGTACACGTAGCATACATGTATGAAGTATGTACATGTAAGAGTTTCTGAAAAGACATGCAGTCAGAAAGTTAACAAATTACATGCTTCAAAATTATACGTATCCTGACCCGATGAAAACGTTATTTACTGGCCTTCTTATCTCTTTGGGCCCAAAGTCAATTTTTGTCACCTTTATAAAATATACTTTTGTCAATTTTTTTCAGATTTTTGCCAAAATTTTGATAAAGAACAGTAGCAAATGAAATATGATGTCTATTTGGTCCAAAAGTATCCAAAAAATTTACAGAAAAATTCTCAAAAACTGGTAAAATGTTGCCCTAAAATTTAGGTGGGAAAAAATTCTGGCACTCAAAGGGTTAATCTTTTCACAACTTACATTGATCAGGGTTATTGAAACCTGTATGCTTATATCATGACTTCTCAATGCAATATTCCTGATAAATTCCTCATGTATACTCTGTAGAATGAAATCAATCGCCGATTTTGGCACAATCTTGTTCAAGTTTGGTGGATAGATCAGTCTACATACAGAGGGCTATGGAAATGACTGGATAAACAAGAAACATATGTAGTATGGAAAACTGGTGTATCAGGAAAGTAGCTCCCATGAAGCAATCTTTACAGATGCTGTACATGCTCATTGGTAACTAAACTGACATTATTGATAGCTCGTTCAACTTTCTTTGAAGTCAAAGATCGTCAAAGTATTGATTGGTCAAATAGAAGTACATTACAGTGCCATCAACAAAACAAAGAATGAAGGAATCTAGGACTTGCGCAAGGGCAATCCATTCATTAGTTTTATATTAACTGGCAAGACACTAATTGGACAGAGATGGCCTTCTGTCTGCATAGTTTGGACAGGTAGTGAATCAGCGCTATTTCTGTTGTTTAAATCCAGGAAGCTTCCAGGACAAACACACCTTTATTGTTCAATTACAAGGAAAGTTGACCCTGAAGTTGCCGTTGACCATGCCAAGCAAACAGTTCAGCAGAAATTGTTCATCATCAATTGAAAGAGAAACTTGTTTTGATTTTTCCTTTACCCTGTGTAAAGTGTTTAAACCCCCAACCCACTCAATTATCAGATTTATCTAATATAAATGTTATTTACTTGATGAAATATTCAATGGAAAACAAAAGAATGACAAACTGTTAATGGGCTGTTGACACATTCGCTAATGCAAGAACCTGGGATTGAGAAGGGCGCCTTTAAAAATTAAGATGTGGCCAATTTCATCAGGGACAACACCTGTATGTGATTGTTAATGGCCAATTTTATCACGGACAACACCTGTATGTTATTGTTAATTTACTAACATGTTTTTAATATGAAAATAGTGTTCAATCTACGTGCCTGCTAAGTTTACATTGTACAATAAGTAATTTACAAACACCCCTATCCAAACACCCTCTGACCTTGAGTTCAGTGGTATTCAAAAAGAAATTGAAAAAAAATCCCCCTAATGGCTATTTTATGGTTAATTAAATGGTATAATTATTCAAGACAAATACAATTTAAATACAGACTATACACAAAAAGAAAAACATGTTCATTATGTAACAGAGAGATTGCTAGTCTACGCAGATGATAAGATAATGGACAGTGTTACTTTTATGGGTACACCTTCAGAGAACCTCTGAAAACAAACCTTATCTACTGTAGTTTTCATGCTAAAATGCAGTATGTACATGAAATATAGCACTAACATGAAATCATCACTAGGGAGATTATGGGAGCTGTTGTAGAAGTAAGTAATGTGGAGTCGAGGCTCATTTTATTTAGAACCTGGTGAAATAGTTAAATATTAATTGGAGTCAGTTTTCTGGCAATCATTTTTATCAACTTTGTATTGTTCTGAATGTCAGTTATCTATTTTGGCATATATAAACATTACAGATAGACAGGTCCTTAGCACATTCCTTCCTTTCTTCTCAGTGACTTCTGAGAGAAAAGAAACTAGCAATTTCTGATGTCAAACACAAACACATGCTGATAACATGATGTAGTATTAACACGGTTGAGCTAATGGTTGATTATGATGTTTTCTTTACATTGGGAGGGGGTATTTGTCCCTTCAATTAGTGGATGTTGGAATGGGTGCTACATTTATTTGAATCAGAATATCTCAGTTTGCTGAAAAAAATTGTGTAAATACAGTTATTTACTTTTATGATTTTTGTTACATTAATTTATTGTTTTTTGCCAACGATTCATTGATGTTTTGTTTACATAATGACGAAGAATTTAGTTTAGAAACTGTGAATGTACAAATACTTAAAGTAATATTGAAACACTTATTTTTAAAGAATACTAAATAAATTAATAAATAAGCAAACATGTAAAAGAAAAACACTGGTGTTTTGTTCGAGTGTACCACACATACATATGAAAACTTCAGAAAACTATATCCTATGATTAGAAATTATGTCACACGCACATTGTTTCTAACACTATAACAGTTGAAACATTTACTTGACGTTTACAATTCTTTGAGAATGAAAAATGTCGAGTAGAATAACCCTGTCTCAGTCATATTCATGACCGTGTGAAAATCACAGAAGCTAAAGATGCTTCATTACAATATTTGACACTGACAATTTACTGCAAGACGGCCTGTCTTCCAGTCATATACATATCATCAAAAAAATGGAGCACAGCAGGTTATGATGTGTGAATGTTGTGATTGCTGATGTCAGATATTACAAATAACGGGCATTCGATTTTTTCAGACGTCTGGAATTTCGAAACGTTATATTCTGTCTGTCGTATTAACATAATCGGAACGTTTAGAAAGGTCATTTAATTAACTGGTAATAAAATAAGAAAGACCTTCACGGTTTCCGATAATGTTGGACTATTGAAATCGTCAAAATGACAGCGTATTGTCAAGTGGTGAAAGAATGCGCAAAAGGCAAGGGGACTGCAGACGTTCTGACTGCCAATATACAGGCGCAAAATAACTCCAGGGTGACTGTTTCGGCAGAATCATAGAACGAATCTATGGTTTCAGTTCACGTTGACTGACGACTTCAATACTGACTTGAATCGGTTGGGAAACCCCTCCCCCCATTGAGAATTTAGTTCCTGACTGTAAAACTCATGGCCCAAGAATGTTGATATACAGTAATAATCAAGATGGCCGTATGGCCCAAAAATAAACTCTGCGTCGGGATGAGGGTTCGGCATACTTACAAAAGGAAGCTCATTTTCGTCGGTTCGTCTCAGAAATGAAAATATGCAGTTGCCAAAGGAATGGTTGTAATGCCGTTTGAACGACTCCTCGATTTTCAAGTGCACGACGACGGCAATTTGCGTGGGTCTCCGTCTCACACTTTACGCTATGCACCAGTTGCGCCGAGTATTAGTAGACTGAGCTTGAGTGACCTCAAGTCTATGTGTTGACACGTCTCGTCGATTCCCCGAGACTTTGCGAGAAAACGATATTTATTCCCATCCTCGTTCTGTTAAAGACTAGCCGACGACTGAATTTTAATTGTGAATTTTACCTTTTACGCTTCAGATTGTTGAATAAATAGAGGATGTAGATTCAATACATAGAACGGCTTGTATTATAATTTTATTGTATACATATAGACTAATATTGCAGGATTACATATTATCGAAGGTACTTTGCTTTAGTACGAGGTTGAGGTGAGAGGTGACGAAGAACGCATTCGCAAAATGGCGGCCAGCAAAAGCACGAACACATACAACAGGCAAAATTGGGAAGACGCGGTAAGTCTCGGCTGATACTGGCTTGAAAAGTGGCAATTTAATGTTTCTTAAGTCCCTTTCTTTGTTTGAAGTGGATAGTATGTGCCAGAGGGTACATTTTACCCTTTAAACGAACTAAAATTGCACAGACCCCACATATGCACATGAGCTTGACTGAAGCCAGTGAAGGAGCGTGTGAATGCAATGCGAAAACGTAAAGGTTTGGGTGCCGGTTGACGCAAGTCATTCGGATTTCCACAATATACGGAATAATACTATTTTCTGTGTACGGGATGCCTTTCTTATCATTTAGAAGTAAAACCAATTGTTCTTGGCTGCCAACGAACCTGATCATCAGATGATGTCATGTACTTAAAATGAGAGTTAGTTCCTCTGGCATTGACATTGTCAAGGATGTTCAATTTTTGCTTGGACTGTGCTCCAATCTACCTTTGTAAGTATACATTATGATCCCACTGTGGAGTGACAAAGTCTCAGGGGCAGGAATGACACTGTTTTAACCCACCATGTCCCAATAGGAAAACCAGCAGGTAAAAGCAACAAAGGAAACAACATACAAGGAACATGAACATTGATAAAATTTGTGTACAGATACATGCATGATTCAAAGGATAGATAAATGAAATACATAAATAAACAAATAAATAAATAATACGCTTTTCATCTCTTGTTCTAAATATTTTTTGCTCCCACAAAGGAATTTCCAATCCTTTGTCAGACATGTCTTGGAGACAACCCCTATGTCAGAATGACCAAAGAGAAGTATGGCAAAGAGTGTAAAATCTGTGCAAGACCTTTCACAGTCTTCAGGTGGTGTCCTGGTGCCAGAATGAGATTTAAAAAGACAGAAGTGTGTCAGACTTGCAGTAAGCTCAAAAACTGCTGCCAGACATGTTTGCTTGACCTAGAGTATGGTAAGATTAATTTTGCAAACTACTAATGAAATAAAGTTTGAATAGAATAGTTGTTTGGTATTTATTTATATATGAATGTTTGTTGGTTACCCTATCAACCTATAGAAATGTTTAGATTCCATCTTTTCAACATTACCGTACTGGAACAGCTCATTTACATACAGATTGCTGGTCTATTTTATATTCTTTCTGAATGTTGGGCTATACTGTATACTGGAGAATAAAACTAAGGCAAAGTTTTCATTTTATAAATGTGTAAAGTAAAATATTCTACTAGTATGAAGCCATGCATTGAGTTATCACCTTATGCAACAGTATTTGAATATATGCAAAACGCCTGATGCTTAGAAGAAAGAATGGAAATATTTAGTTTGGTTTTTAAGTTTATAGTCTTTTTGTGGATGTTAACATTCTGAAATAGATGATTTGACCATTCAAAATACTAGTAACCACATATGCCTTTGAAGTGGAAAATTAAACGGCAGGTTTTAAGGCTAATTATTCAGTATGCGAAAATTGTGTATTATTACATGGTTTCAGTTGGGACATAATTGTGTGATTGGTTCTGGTTGACTTTCAGGTTTACCATTGCAAGTCAGGGATGCTGCTCTGAACATCAAAGATGACATGCCAAAGTCAGATGTCAATAAGGAATATTACACTCAGAATATGGAAAGAGAGGCAAGTATCCATGTCAGGAAAATTCACAACTGAAATTTTTAAGCCCTTCAAACTATTTTCAGGAAACATATTCAATGAAAAACCACAAAATTTTGTGACTTTTATTTACCAAATTTGAAGATACCACAGGGCACAGTATTGGTAAAGCTTGCAATTTTGCTCTAAGTACTCAATTATGACCCTATATGTAAGCAAGCTGAATTTTACTCAAAAGAGTGATGTAAATAAAAGTTCAGGATGGTACAACAAGGGTGTAGAATGCTGTAGGAAAACTGTTTCATGTAGATAACAATGTCGTATGATTTATCACATTGTCTGCAGTCCTTCAAAGTGTCTTCTATAATGTATGAAGAATTCCTACCATTACCAAATATATGAGCATTATAACTATTTGAAAAACAGATAGTTGATATTTCAACCATCTGTCTGTTTGTCTTTCAGATTGCCAACTCAGACGGCACACAACCTGTAGGTTCAGTGGGCAAGGCGCAGTCACCCAGTGACTTGCTTCTGAAGCTAGCAAGGACAACACCGTACTACAAAAGAAATCGACCTCACATCTGTTCTTTCTGGGTCAAAGGGGAATGCAAACGAGGAGAAGAATGCCCATACAGGTAAACGTATTGCTTTCAAATGTGTGACATTGTACAAATCACAGGGTCCGTACACTCCTTGAAAGTTTGTGAATTATAAAGTCTCTTGGGAAATTCCTAGAAATTTGCAATGAGTCTGGGAAAGTCCTTCAAAAATTTTCAAAGATGACAAGCTCATCAAACATGATGTTGTAAAAACACTTTACAAAAGTGATAAATTGTAAAGATGATGTCTGGAAAATGGTATTGTAGACCTACAAAGGTCTTTGAAAGTTGCTGGAAAAGTCCTTGAATTTGAAATGACTTTAAAGGGACAAAGTCAGCTGTTTTTCATGAATTTTGTTTGATACGAGATACTACTTATGTTGTTTGACATGTTGAAAGATACTGAATGAATGGGTGACCATGCATATATTCAACCCCGGTTTTAGACATCATACATTGAAACTATTGCAAAAATTTATTCAGTATCTTTCAACATGTCAAACAATATAAGTAGTATCTTGCATCAAACAAATTCATGAAAAATGGCTGACTTTGTCCCTTTAAATTATGAAATCATGTATCAGCACAGAAAGGAACATTCCAGCACTGATGAAACATTTTGCAGTCACACAACTACATGTATATCCCTTTTCCTGCCAAGTCCACATTTCACCACCAGGTCAAGATGGTTAAAATTAATGAAACAACGTATTCCATATGATGTATTTTAACATAATACTGTACATTTGAAGGCTGTTGAAAACATAATACTGTAAAGTTGATTTTTTTGGGACAAAAGATGCTATAACATACCAAGCCAAGTGGGTGAAAATATGTCATTTTTTGGCTCAATACCGCTTTTTACTGACTTAGCTGATGGGGAAGTGATACAGTTATTACTGTCTGGCAGGAAAGGGGATATACTGTCACCACAATTATTATAGGACGTTGTCTCGTAGATAGGTAATATTAAATGTGCAATATGGACTTGGTTTTATGCTTTTCCTGTAAGAAGGCAAGAGCATGAAAAGTGTAACTTGTCCAGTGTAACATATCTTTGCTGAGCCAATATGTACCATAAAAGGAACTGTACTTGACAGGTTTGAGCTTTTGAAGA
>LD364241.1:56049-67779 GCA_001465055.1 Ptychodera flava | reverse complement strand
GGCTGCACAGTAAAATTTCAAAGATCATTTCTGCGCTGATCGCCATAAAATGCCAACGTATTGTCAAGCGAAGCCGCTCACCGGTACCATTTTTTGTATATCCATGACGGTGATTTTTCCCAACAAAATTTTCGGGGGACATTTTACCAATTTTCATGAACTTTCCTGTAATTTTTTATAATTATACACTGTTTAAGTGTATGAAGAGAGTGTACGCGTTAGCAGATAGTTGTACCGGGCCAAGTAATGATAGTGTCCTTGTAGCGTTTCTTATGACATCTACGTTACGCTTGAAGCATTAACAACAACACAACAGTTATGTTCGTTTAATTGTATTGGTCAACAACAACAACAACAGACTAATAAACATAAACAACAATCAAACAACAACAACAACAACCAGACTTCTGGGTTCCCTATGCTCAGAGGGTTGCGCCCACTGCAGCACTGAAAATTCCGTGAACTTGATTTGTTTGATGTCCTGTCAGCGTGGCTAAACTTGACTGACGTACAGTTCGCGTACGTTCAATAATGAATCTACATAATCAGACTTGTTATCCAAAGACTCTTGATGTTGAAAGGTCAATTTAGACTTTGCCTGAATAAACACATTGTCTGGAAAGCGTTTGCTGAACGTGACACTCTATGCGATGATCGTTTTTTGGACGTGGGATTCTGTGCATGTGATGACTGTGATTTTCTATCCATTTGACATCACGATTGCCGAACATGACAAATGTTTCAGAATTAAAGCAACGTGAGAGAACATCTTTCACCCGAAAAAATGAAAGTTACAGTATTTTTTTCGGCTTCAGGTGTAAGCTTATGATTGGCTCAAAACTTTTTAGTCTCAGTCAACACATAGAGAATGACGTGATTTGACCTCGCTCTGCCTGCCATTTGTCAACTCACGTACATGCACACTACAGATAGTGATTGACATTGCTCCATCGAGGTCCGTCAACTGCAGGACCTTGACTCCTATCTCTTATTCTTTTTTACTACGAAGAGTAAACTGTAATTAATTGTAATTATGAAACCAATATTGCGCGCATCATCGTAAACACGTTTTTATTTGCCGACTGGCAAATCGTGTACTATCCAGTACGCGCTAACTGAGCACCCATGCAAGCTATATTTCGCATATTCGCTACGTTTTAGCACTCTTACTAAGTTCAACGCTCAGTTCTTCTTTTTTCACCCAGTTTGACGCTTACTTCGTATTCAACGCTGTTTGACACTCACTTTATCATTTCCAACGCTCAGTTCGACGCTCACTTTGCCATTTCTAACGCTCAGTTCGACGCTCACTTTGTCATTTTCCAAGCTCAGTTTGACGCTCACTTTGTCATTTTCCACGCTCAGTTTGACGCTCACTTTGTCTTTTGTCACGCTCAGTTCGATGCTCACTTTGTCGAATTTGGGACCCTTACATACCTGGATTGATCCAACCAGGTAGGAAATATGTAGGGATCGATCCAACCAGGTAGGAAATATGTAGGGATTGATCCAACCAGGTAGGAAATATGTAGGGATTGATCCAACCAGGTAGGAAATGTGTAGGGATTGATCCAACCAGGTAGGAAATATGTACTGATTGATCCAACCAGGTAGATTTGAATCACATCAGAAAAAACATGTTTCATTTCTAATTCAGTATTTTGTTCTTGTTGATTTTATGTTATATCAGTGCATTATTACTGACCAAGCCCATGTCTTTAAATGATATTCTTTTCATGATAATTGTTGTAATTCCTGTATTTTTCTTCCAAATCCATAATTTTCCATTGTCATCATTGCTGCATGACATGATTGACAGCATTTTAATGGCCATTAACTGCAAGTGTGAACTTTTCTTTAAGAATACTGTTTGTCCATGGAATTAGTTTGGATGGTTTCATGGGCATGAAAAAATTAAAAGAGTTCCAAACTTTTTTATAAAACAACTACCTACAAGTTCTGTAGCTCACAATATTTCAGCATACTCTATACCGGTACATTGTTATTCATTAGCTTTGAAACAGTTAGATTTAAATGAAGATATAAGTTCATGGTCAAGGACTGAAAAGTGTCAAAATTTAAATTGTGACTTGAATTAGAAGTTCACATAATGAATGGTAGAGTAGAGTCATGTCTGTTTGTTTGATGCTTCTTCCCTCAATACTTGATTCTCAAATGCTAATGTTCAACTCGGCAGATTCACCTCCAACTACTGTGAGGTCCATACCTTCATCTGCTACAAGGTCTTCACCTCCTACTGTGAAACCATCACCCACAGTGAAACCAGCAAAGAAGGAAAATGAAGGAGTTGTGAGGGAAAAACAGACTCTCTCTGTGAAAGCTCGGGCCAAACTTATCAACACTGTTGATTCAACAAAAGAAGAAGTGACCACTGCTGATGGAAAACCAAGATCCAATTCATTAAGTAAGACTGCAAAGGACAACACAGAACCAGGTACATAGTTCAGTTTACTGATTACTGAAATCATCCAACTTCCATACTGTAACATTCAATTCATGTGTGTGCACTTTGTTGATACACTTTGCTATGCTGTCATAGTGAATGGAAATATAATCCCCTAACAATTTTCATATTCTCACTTAAAAACTGAAAGTGAATACTCATTCTAAAAAATCATCTCAGACTAAGTCACTACATTTCAGTTTTTGATATTCAGGGCTTTCATTAAGTTTTTATCAAAAGGCTGAAAACTTTAATCAGAAGGCTAGTTAAGGCAGCAACCGAAGGTTGCTCCAGCTGATGACGGAAGGTCATCGGCAGATGGGGAGAGCTTGAGAGGGGACCCCTCTCGGAGGGTTTTTTTTCAATGGCGGCTATTAATGAAAGCCCTTCATATTAAGGCTTACATTTTTGCAGCAACTGTGCTCCCAATGCAGTCATTTGTGATATTGTGGCTGTCAACTTCAAAAATATCACCCATTTTAATTTGAATATTGACATTTTTAATGCCTCTATACCTTCCCATTTTTTCCTTGCTTTCAATTTTTTGTCCTTATTTCTATCACCTCCCATCTTTGCTAACAATTTCTATTTGTTTCATAATTGGTGTTCTGACACTTTGCACAATTCCCTTTCAGAAACTAAGGTATCTGCATCATCCAAGTCAGTTGGACACGTAGCTAATGTCAAGGAGCATGCAACCTCTAATAAAAGTGGAAACCAGGAATCTGTGAAAGATGGAATCAATCAAGCAGAGTCAGGAGGAAAAGACGGCTCAGAGAAGTCAATAGAAGATAGAGATGACAAAAGTATCATAAAAGATACCAACACAGAGAACACTGAAACTGACAAAAATAACAGTGAGGCTGACAACACCACAGAGAGAAAGTCTTCCAAGGATGCAACTACCGCTGCCATGACAACACAGGTCAAAGGTCAACCTGTTGGCTCTTCTGCAACAGAAGGAAAATCTGAAGATGAACTCAGTCCTGAAATTGACCTTGAAGGTGAAGGTTACGTTTTTGTGTAGAGAGAGCTGGATATTCATCTACAAGAAACAAAGTTTTTATATGAGAAAAATATTTTATGCACTCGTGTCAAAGTTTATTTTCTAAAATTTATGAAATCAAGGCAACAGAAGTTCATTAGTTATGATGAATCTAAAAATATCATGTGATGTTTGTCGTCATGTCAACCTTGTTACTTCCTTCTGCTAGATATGAGTTGCTTTGTCTCAGATTTACATTTCATAAAGCACATGTATATTTCAATGTAGCTTGCATTGAGGCAAGGCTACATGGTGTAGAAAGTATGAAATTATAAGTATTTAAAGGAACCTTAGTATGTAGATATAAATGACCTATGACACTCAAGCCAATGACCTTTGACACTCAAGCCCGTGACTCTTAATTTGTCCAAGTAGATTAATTGAAATATTGAATGTATATACAGTACCTTTGATCATGTTACAATTTTACAACTTTTGAAATTAATTTTTATTTCCTACAAGCATTACAGTTAGTCAGAGACGTGCTTTGACAAGTGTTTTGTCTCAGACATAGGTTAACAATAATCAATAACACAGGGAGTATCAGTCCAGCTATGTTAAACAATTATCAATGACTTAGGGAGTGTCAGTCTCGCCATGTGTAATCAATTACCATTGACATAGGGAGTGTCAGTCCAGCTATGTGTAAACAATTATCAGTCTCGCCATGTGTAATCAATTACCATTGACATAGGGAGTGTCAGTCCAGCTATGTGTAAACAATTATCAATGACATAGGGAGTGTCAGTCTCGCCATGTGTAATTAATTACCATTGACATAGGGAGTGTCAGTCCAGCTATGTGTAAACAATAATCAGTGAAATGGGGAGCACCAGTCCTAAAATGCACCATTCTCCCAACATGCTGTGATGATGTTGAATGACAGTGACTTTCCTCAAAAGTATCAGTCCATCTGCCAAGGCAACAATGATAATCACTGCAAATGGATAGGATCCTTCACTTTTTTGAAATAAAGAAAAACCTGGAAATCCTTTGCAAAGTATGATTTGCAAATGTCATTTGCAAATGTCATTTGGTATGTCATGGTATTTCCTGTGATCACTACATGGCATATAAGGGGTAGTCAGAAAGTTCACATGTCGACATACTTGAAATGATTCTGTCCAAAATATCTCCATCATATTTTGCAGTGTAGTCTCCCCTAGACCAAAATACAGCTAGCCCAATGGTCCTTTAGGCTCTCCTTGTTGATGCAATCAAACTCTCCACTTTGCTTCCTCTATCAGTTTCCAATCGCTGCATTTAAAGTGTCATCATCTTCAAACCTCATACCATGACAGAGAGACATCAAATTTCTAAACCATGCGTAATCATTGTGGTATGGTGTACAGTAAATGATTCACTCCTAGATGGAGGCGTAGGCAACTTTGAATTTGACTTTTAGAGTATTAGTGCAGATACTCCAGTGGTTAACATAGAATTTCAATACTTAACACAGGACTCCATTGGGTAACTAAGGACTCCAGTGGTTATCATTTGTCAGCTCCAGAGACATATACTTTATGTCTTGCTATAGTTTTATTTTCAATAAATCATAATATCAACCTGTCTTTGGTCATCTGTGTTTTCTGAACAATCATCAAAATTGAATTGAATCTTAATTTTATGACTCATCATGCTCTATAAAATTTATGACCTCCCTTCATATGATGAGTGACTAGTAATAGTTGTACTACTTTGAATGGGATCTGTGCATTTTTAGAAATACACCTAAGTAATTTCATTGTTTAAGTGACATGGAAAGATGATTGTCTGTGAAAACAAGCTTTTTTCAAACTTACTCATTTAAAAAAAATGGAGAAAAATCACTAAAAATTTGCTTCACCTTCAAGAACAGACTCAGAGGCTTTGACATTTTATTTCTACAGTTTCATAAATTGAAAGTCAAAACCTTGCAAATGTTAGTTCCAGTTGTAGGGAATTCAAAGAAAGGGCAGTTCTTGTAAAGATATTTTTTATTTTTCAAGGAGGAAGAATATGCCATTTTACGGGAGTCAGAAAACAGAAATACAAGGATTTGATATGTAAATGTGGAATTTTGTACCAGACTATCAACAAGGTAGAAGTGTTTCCAGCTTCTCTTGTGAAATGAGTGGATGTATTTGGAATTGTCACTGTAAACTTGATTATGTCAAATGTCAAATAGGTAAATGTGTGTCATTGTGAGTACATCATATCCAGGGTTATGGTGTCAAGTACATCATATTTGTATCATTTACATATTTTAAAAGAAATGTCAGGAAGTACATCACACCAAGTTGTTTGATTCTAAAGTTTTGTGATCAGTCTGTGTCCCTGGTAGTCAGTCACTTCATGTTTTATTCTGTATCATTTGCCAATTTAAAGGAATTTATTTGAAAAGCTGTTTATTACTTTACCATCTCTTTTAACCTCAATCTCATAATTTTTTCAAATCTATATTTTCTTCCAAAATGATTGCAGCCATGTGCATATAACGTTTCAAATTCATTCCATTAGACATATGCACCTGCAGGTATGTTCAGCATGAAATAGTTATCAAATATGGCTGATAGAGTCTTCCCTTGCTTTACGCCCACAGCACTGCAACTATCTGCTACCCTCTCGAGGTCAATGAATTATGTGTACAAATGCCATTCTTTGCATTTTTTTTCTCTTACAAAGAACTCTCTTGGCAGTTTGTTTTGAAATTGTAATTAGACATTTCAGTTATCTGGCACTGCCAGTATACCATTGCAAGCCGTGAAACTTATGATCAGTCGACACTTTGTTTATGAAGTCCCCAAGCATATCGTATAATCTTTTTTATTTTAATGTTATTATTATTTTATTCATAGCAACGCAAATCGTTTGCAAGTTGTTCATAGTAAAACGAGTATTTTCAGAGCGTAGAAAGCAGACTGATTTGTTTCCATTTACAACACCTGATGACAGTGATATCACTGGATTTATTACGGATGATTCTCACAATTAACTTTCAGCTTTCAGAAAATAACTCTGGAGAATATCCTATTTGGAGGACAATTTGCTTCTTTGCATCTGTAATGTATGATATGTGAAAACAGGAACTGAGTTTTGTTAGTCAGAATTATCTTGAACTTCAAACAGAGTCAACAGCATGGAATTAGTTTTCTTTGATGAATTAGGTAGTCTATGACAGTTGATTGTCATCAATTAAACTATAGTTAGGTGGTCAACAGCACTTAATTTTCATCAGTAAACTAGGTGGTGAAATGTAGATTTTCATCAAAAAACCAGGTGGTCAACAGCACTTTATTTTTCCAAGTAGTGTGGCAATAATATCAGTTAGTTTATGAGTGAAAACTTATTTAATTTCATTCCGCTTTGTTATTATCAGTCAATAGTTTATCTTTTTAGTTTTCAATGTATGCAAATAATCCTATGTTCTCACTATTCTCAACTTTGAAATGCTCTTTGTGTTTCTATTTATTGGTTTCTGTATTGTCATATTTCAAATTTAACTTTTTTTACTTTTTACTGTAATCTGCCTAGTTTTGATTCACACACACTTTGATGTCTTTGATGTTGCGAATCTGTAAATTAAAGGGAAACAGTCGTCAGAACTGTGCCTGTGCGAGTTTCTTGTTTACAAACAATGTATTTTGTGCGCGATATCTTGATCGATGTACCTCGATCATCATCATCATAGCGCCAATATTTAAATTGTACGGGGTAGATTATGACAGACATGTTTCAACACTCAGCAACCACAATTGTTCCTTGGATACAGTGTTTACATTGGTCTTATGGGTCCCATTCGTCCTTTGAGCACATTTCTGACAACTGTATCTCTTTAAAAGAGACTTAGATATTCCAGTTACCAGCTGCTTTATTCATGAATACTAATAACCTTCTCACTCATCTGACCTTTGACACTGGGTCAAAGTTTGATGTGACAAGTGGATAACTTTATGTCTTGTTTTTAGTCCCCACGGACACCGTCCGGGGGGACTTATAGGTTTGGTCATGTCCGTGCGTGCGTGTGTCTGTGCGTGCGTCCGTGCGTCAGTGCGTGCATCCGTCCGTCCGTCCGTCCGTTCACGCAGATATCTCAGACATGCCTAGAGCGATTTCATTCAAACTTGGTACAAGGATTACTTCATATGTCATACAGATGCACGTCAATTTGTTTTGTGACACGATCCAATATGGCTGCCAGGCGGCCTTTTTATTACGATTTTTTCATGTACAGAGCCATAACTCGGGCATGTTTCAACCGATTTTATTCAAAGCTGGTACAAGGACATTGACCTATGTCATAGATATGCACGTCAATTTGTTTTGTTATACGATCCAATATGGCCGCCAGGCGGCCATTTTGTTACGATTTTTTCATGTACAGAGCCATAACTCAGGCACGTCTCAACTGATTTTATTCAAACTTGGTACAAGGACATTGACCTATGTCATAGATATGCACATCAATTTGTTTTGTGATATGATCAAATATGGCCGCCAGGCGGCCATTTTATTACGATTTTTTCATGTACAGAGCCATTACTCACGCATGTTTTAACCGATTTTATTCAAAGTTGGTACAAGCACATTGACCAATGTCATGGCCTATGCACATCAATTTGTTTTATGATACGATCCAATATGGCCGCCGTGCGGCCATTTTGTTATGATTTTTTCATGTACAGAGCCATAACTCCAGCATATCTCAACCGATTTTATTCAAAGTTGGTACAAGGACATTGACCTATGTCATACACATGCACATTGATTTGTTTTGTGATACGATCCAATATGGCTGCCGTGTGGCCATTTTATTATGTTTTTTTCATGTCCAGCACCATAAATCAGACATGTTTCAAGCGAATTTTTTAAAAGTTGGTACAAGGAGATTGACCAATGTCATACATATGCATGTCAATTTGTTTTGTGATACAATCCAATATGGCCGCCGTGTGGCCATTTTATTACGATTTTTTCATGTCCTGAATGGTAACTCAGACATGTATCAAGCGAATTTATTCAAAAGTATTTTTATCACAGACCTAATGAAGAAAACTCTAGCCTCTCTGAGGACCTGTAATCAAAGTACCCATTAACAAGTGGGGACTGTGTCATCAACGATGACTTGTTCCACATATTCTTTTTTATCAAATTAGCCTTGTAATACCAGACTTGCATCACTTTAGTAGATATTTGATATACAGTTGCAGGCAGCATCTAAAGCGCAGAGTGTAAACACATATTAAATGTTAGTACCTGAATTTCAATTTGAATTTTTTTGAACTGTTGAATTCTACATCACTCAACATAATCATGACTTTGTCTTTCAGCATTGTACAGCAGTGAAACTGAAACTGTTGATGAAAAACGAGAGTTCATTGCAAGGTTCATTGATTTGTGAATGAGGATACGAAGTATATTTAAGGCGTTGTGTTGATAGTTTGAACCCAAGCAGACAGAAAAAAACTATTGGTACAATGCATATCTTGTAAGATACTTATTTTATACCTGGAAGTGGGCACACATTCCATTTCTAATACAAATGCTGACTTTTGAACTTTTTTATGGCGATATCATAATATTGGAAGACACTCCTGTGGGACTATTATTCAAGAAATTAAGAAATCTTTCAACTTTGTACAATAAAAAAGTAGTAATTGTAATCATTGTACGGTGCATTAAAAAAATGTACTTAAAAATGTTTTGTTTTGCAGTGTATCATATATGCAGATAAATGAAAGGCCATTTTCCAAGTATCCTTAGCAACCAAGACTTCACCATTGTGTCGACCATGCGACCATGACCAGGCGTGTCTCGGATGATTACGCTAACAAAAAGAAACAACAGGAAAGGCAGTGCATCTAGAGAGGGCGCAGATCATTGTTGCACATTGGTTCGATGCCGAATAATTGCAAAAAATAAGAGTTACCAATAGACATAAGCAAAAAGGAATTTAGCAAAATATACAACACTATTCAATTCTATTCCAAATTTCTGGAAATAGATCAAATGTTCAAAATGAAGAAAGCTGTGATATAATTCAATATTAAATCCAGGTTCAGAGTTGGAGGCATTTTGGTCCGTGGACTTCAATTTTAGGACGCTTTTTGAAAATTAGGGGGAGGGGCATCTTTTTCATTCATTAATATTAATAAGATTAATTAATAGTAATATTTCTTAGCGTAATTAAGCATTATATTCATGTAGGCCGGCCTTTTCTGATTTTCCAAGACCTCCCAACGACAAACAAGTCACAAAAAATTAATTTCAATCATCACGACAAATTAGTTTACTTGACAAATTGTTCACAAAATTTAGAAAAATTTAATCACAGGTTGATTGATACTGTCATTTACACAAGCTTATAAAGTATGCATTGCACAGCATGTGATTACAGGCGTTCTGAACGATCTAGCCGTGCAGCCGTTTTATTAGATTTATAGTGACCTGAGGAGCCTGTTGACATTTTTACCCGCATGCAAATGTATAACAAGTAGATGACCTTTGCCATTTGCGTGTTCACTGTGTCGGCGTTTGCAAGTTTGATTTGCTGTTCCCACACTTTCTTGACTGGAAGCTTTTGGACTGTAGCTTACTCATGAGTCAAGTTTGAAATTGTGGCCATAGTCATTCTGACCCTATTGAATTACATCAGAACTGTGGTGCACGCATGACTGGACAGCGGACTGTGTCGCATGGACTGCACCTGCCGTGAAGACGGCTTGAGTTCATTGCCGGACGACTGCACTGCATCAATGAATTGTATTCCAAACAAATTTTCTTCATATCATTGGTAGCCCTATTTTTTTATTTATTTATTTATTTTTGCGGGGGTGTATTAAATTGACAGATTTATGAAAGACATTAAGTTCAGCTTGTCCGTGACAGTGAATTGTCCAGCCAAAGTACACGTGCAGACTCAAAAACAGCTGGACCGCGATGATCACAACATTGTTTTGTGATAATCCGATAAAAAATTAAAATTGAAATGTTAATCGTGATTAACATGTCATATTGACAATAAAGTTGCAAATGATTCTTTGGCTGTTGAAATATTGTAGCACAATGTGTCATGGCGATGTTCATGTAAGAACGACCTGCTTGATTTTCGTGGACTTTCTGGTCGCCCATTGCACTGGTGTGGGTCCGGTGTGAAATCCGGTTCGAAAACACAACAGCTATGGACCTCAGCTAGTGCGTATGCTAGCGCGTCATTTTTGACGCACTAGGTAATTTCCTATGCGTCATTTTGCTGAAACGCGCTAATCCCCTTTAATTCCGCAATGCCGCGCTTAAGATTCAACACTTGACATTCCATACTTTTAAGAACTATGGTCTGACAAAGAGTGGTGTCAGAACCATATCACTTTTAATATTAGAAATTGGTTGATTAGAAATGGAATGATGCCAAAGGTCAAATTGGCCAAAAGAAGGCTGGGAGTTTAACCCAAATTAGGAATCTTTCATCGAGAATGTAAGCAACTTATCGAATGGTGTAAATTGCCAGATATTCCACTGAGGCCAATAGCAGGAAAGACTTTAATTTTTGTTTAAGTGCCATATTTGTGGCCAAGATAACACCATCTTATTTGAATGTTAATACGTAAAAAGATAATCTGGCAGAAATGTATATTTTATCAAAAAATACATAATGTCAACAAGAAAACCAATAGATCGAGAGATTGGCAATAGCAAGATTTTTAAATTGATAACAATGCAACATCGGCTATAATCTACTGTGTCACTTCTTATGTGAAACACACTGATTTGCTCTTGATTGGATATGATAAAGCTTACCTTCAATCCTATGTTAAACAACTCAAATAACACTATCGGAATTAATTCGGGATAATTGGGTCTTCATATTTTTCAATTTTCTCACACATGTTAGGTGCCCTATAGTATAGCTGAATAATGTAATATTACAAATTACTCATAAAAACAAGTGTGTAGCTTTAAAAGGAAAAACAGATGCGCTTATATTTGCAGATTAAACCGACATTACTTCACCATCCAGTCCTCCGTAATTAGTTTCAATCGTGTTAAAAGGTCTTTGATGGTTTATGACCAGGTTTTTTAAGCCTATCGTTAACATTTACTGTTCCAGAAACAGCATTTTCTTGAAATACATATGGGTTCTCACATTTTCAGTTCCACTTTTATAATCAGGACTAAACTGAAATGGAAAGCCAGGGTCACATTCACGTTCCCGGTTTACGATCTTGGCAGAAACGTTATGGTT
>LD364241.1:40190-50353 GCA_001465055.1 Ptychodera flava | reverse complement strand
ATGCAATCTGCGCTTGGCTTGCTCACCACAATCGAACTGGTGTTCCGATTGTCTAAGTGCTAGTCCATGGTGTACATATTGACCAGATCACAGTTACCCTTATGACTGAGGCCAACAAGCTGATCTGATTTGAGATTGGACGGGGTATAACTGAGCAGGCATCGGCACAGTCACTCGTGATCTATTCAGCTCTGGGACTATTCGCCCCATAGACGTGTATACATTTGCACACACGTCTATGGAGCGAATAGTCCCAGAGCTGAATAGATCACGAGTGACTGTGGCATCGGTAAAAACCATCCATGGCAGCAAATATTTTCACGCTGGTTAAAAACCACCTCAAAACATTAGATGAATGTTTCTGACACGAACACCCAAAATACAACGTTTTAACCCAGTCGCTATCTTCCCATCAACTTCCTTAAAACTGCAGGACAATTTCTTTAACACAAAGCTTGTTGTCATGGTACTTCGATTACACCCAATCAGATCTTGTTATTAATATGTAATTTTAGACAACTTTACTTTCACACCTATTGTCGCTCATTAAAAACAAATTGCAATGGTTTTTGAACTTGAATTTCGTATGCTCACGATGATTGCATTAATGATCAGGTTTATTTGTTTTGATTTTTCACATGAATAATACGGTTTGTTATATGAAGTGAAATACAACCTGTCATTTTTTCCACTGATCATTTACAGATGGTGCGATCCGTTACTTTTCTTTGTTCTCCAAGTAATTGTCTGGGTTCCTTTCGTTAGTATTGGCCGTGTTCAAGTAGCCCATACCAAGCTAGCCAACAATATATCACTCAACCCACAGGAGCTGTACCACGATGAACGATTAGATTTGTTCGATATCGGTGAGTGGCCATGGACTACAAAAGACTATAACTTGGTAAGGTTCAGACAAGAACTGTCAGATTGACGGGAAAAAAAGTTGATTAAGATATACCATTCTAAACTGTTCTGTGAAAATGTAATCAAATTAGTGAAACATCTCTCTCTCTCTCTCTCTCTCTCTCTCTCTCTCTCTCTCTCTCTCTCTCTCTCTCTCTCTCTCTCATATACACACACACACTGTACAAAGCTATAGCATATAGCATAACATTACTCTAGAACACGATCGGAACTATTTGGGGATAATTGGATTTTAATATTTTTTAAATTTCTCAAAAGTGTTAGGTGCTATTACTCATAAAAACAAGTGTGTAATGTAAAAGAAAAGCAGATGAGATAACATTTGTAGATGAAATCGGCATTACTTCATCATCCAATTATCCCAAATTAGTTCTAATCGTGTTCTAGCCATGATCAAAGATTGTAAGTGGCATTTTTATCAAAATCAGTCTCTTAGCAACTATTCCATAAGCAAGCAAGCCTTTAAACAGTGAAAATGTTATGCTATAATGTCTCTACTTGATGGTGCGATTCTTTAAAGTTAGAATTTTTTAGTTTGCTAATTTCTTTGCGGGGGAATAAACACAGAAAACTTTCCGTCTCTTCAGGTGAGATTAATGCGAAATTTAGCGACCATTTTCCTCCCTTTAGAATCGCTGACATGTTTTATTCTGTCTTTGCAATGTAAATACATGAGAACGTTGGAAATTTATTCGCAGAAAATGAGTTCCATTCTAACATTAAATGTTCTTTCATTTATATTAGCAATTTCATCATCGGAATGTACCCATTCTTGACTGAATATGGATTCCTCCTTCAGGCATTTTCTTTGAATTGTTTGGGTTTTTCTGTTTGTTTTTTAGGATCTCCTGTTCGTACAGTCATGTTATCTTGTCATCGTCATCATCCGACTCTTCTTACCACGTGGCGGTATCTCCTTCTCAGAAATGTTGAAGTGTGCCGCCTTGTGGCTGACCGAGGCCTTAGATCTTCTCGCATTTCTCGATGATCTGAACGCCGAAGTTCTGGAACACCAATTCCTTCCCTATGCTGTGGCCGTCGCTGCCTCGGTCAGTTCTCTTCAGTTTCTCTTCATGTGTACATTCATCTATTACCCGGCAGTGTTCGCTAAGGAAACGGCATCAGAAGAAGACATTATCGTCAAGGGCGCCAGATATCGACTTGGTCTCACCATTGCCTCGGCTTTCCTTGATGATATTCCCCTGTTAGTCATTCGCTCCTTAATCTTCAAGGATATCTACCTCCCTAAGAAGCAAATTAGTGCTTTGTATTTCTTCTTCATGTTCAAGAGTTTTCTATTCGGGTGCATGGGTCTTGGCTTAGCTTGCATCGAGGGTTATAAGTGCACCACCGACGGGCATAATAATGCCGTGACTCCGATCGTGCCACTCTCCATCAAAATGTCAGAGGCAGGACTCTCAGAAGACCAAGACCAGGCTACAAACGGGAAAGGAAAGGCAGCGGAACTCGTTTTGGAAGATTCGGCTACAACGCTCGATAAGACGACCGAACTCAAAGTCGAACCAGTCACAGGTGGGGAAATTCAGAAGCCAGACGAACTCAAATTTGAAATAGCGAAC
Source organism: Ptychodera flava (assembly GCA_001465055.1). Taxonomy (NCBI): domain Eukaryota; kingdom Metazoa; phylum Hemichordata; class Enteropneusta; family Ptychoderidae; genus Ptychodera; species Ptychodera flava. The sequence continues at coordinate 47,849 of LD364241.1, read as the reverse complement.
TCGAACACAGAAAAGCAGAATACCGTAGGGCCTACAATGGTAGAACCCAACCAAAAGACCGACGAGCAGAAGGCTCTGGAAGAAAAAACCACAGAAAATTGATAAATCTTTACGAACAGAACTAAATAGCGAAAACGATGATATTATAGTGATATTGATCGCAGATAAGAAATCTGGCGATAAATGTCCATATCAGTTGAATAGTAGAAGCTTCGACTTCGGACGATTGCTAGCATAGGTAAAGATATTTTAAGTCAAATCACGATGGATGCAAGTGACCATTGAAAGTCTCCGGTAAAATAAACCAATCACGTTCATTTATACAGTGTTTTCAAGAGAATCTTGCGTCAACTTTCTGGTAAAACATGTTAACAAATCTATACTTCATATTAAAACAATCCCTGCGATTTCAGTGACGAAAATGTCAGGATAAAAATCCATTCTATACGATGTTAATGATTTTAAAAGAGTGTTGCGAATTACAGTCTTTGAAGAATTGATAGGAGAATTTAATATAATTTAATAAGTCGTTCAAATCGATAATGATCCGTACTGCTGATTACCTTAGCGAAACAAAGACGAAAATTCGTCGGCAAGAACTAGTCAGTCATAATATCAGTAATTTGATGCCAACGTTATGAAGATTATCCGTTCGAACAAATAAATTGTACCCATTATTAGCGATAAGTTTCTCTCTTCTCTAGATCTGTGAGAACAACTTTAGAAACGGCGACGTCATACTTTCATTGTGACAAATGGGACGTTGAGTGGTAGATTTCTCCCAAATCTTGACAAGTCTCGCCGTGGGCACTGTTGTATTGTTGAGTTTCCAAAATACATCTTTCAATGAGAACAATACGTATTTTGGTGACAAAAAATAAATGAAATGAAATCGTGACTTGAGAAAATCATCTCTAAACAAATCACCGACGTCAATGAAAAGATTTCTATCTGTGGCTTGGTTTTCTATCCGTTTGGTCAATTCAAAGATACCATTGAGAACATGACCGCTTTCTTCAATCTGAAAATTCCGTCTTTGGGTACAATAGTCACAACAATGGAGTGACACAAAGGTTTGGTCTGAAAGAATTGCAAAGTACAGTGAAGGGGGAAGACAAGACCGGTTTTACACTCTTTGCATGTTTATGATCAGACTTTCAATGCCGCTTTTAAGCATATAGGTCATGTATGTCTTGTACTTTTGTACATTTTTTCAGTAGGTCAACGTGCTCAGTTTTTCACCATTTGGCAAAGTATTGCCAGGAATTCAACATTTGCATGCTCTCTCATGATCGTCTTTTTGGATGCTCTTCAGTGGGTTAAATTGACCCGGCTAGAGTTGGATTAACTCAAGTTAGCTTAGAATTATAATTCCAAAAAGTCAACGGATGCATTCAGAAATGGATCAATTTAAGAACTTGCCTTAGGAATAAGCTCATGGCTCTACAGACTGATGACTACAATTCTATCAACCACTACAGAATATTTACATGTGCGTCAAAAGCGCTGCTTAATTCTGATGCTCTTTTGCATTCGAAGTATATTTTAACTTATAGAAATCTCATGTACTTTTAACTATTTTCTGTCTCTATTTTTTGTAATTTTTTTTGTTTGGTTTTTAATGTATGGAATAGCGTCCACAATTTAGTGTTTCTCTTTTTTATCCTGAAATAGAGTTATTATTATTATTATTATTATTATTATTATTATTATTATTATTATTATTATTGTTGTTGTTGTTGTTGTTGTTGTTGTTATATTTTTGAACGCAGCTTAATAAATCTTCACAAACAGAAGTAAACAGCGCAAGATGATATCATAATGATGCGATAGCAGATAAGAAATCTGGCGATGAATGTCCATGTCAGTTGAAAAGTAGAAGCGTCAATTTCGACGATTGCTAACATAGGTAAAGATATTTTATGTCAAAATCACGATGGATGCCAGTGACCATTGAAAGTCTCCGGTAAAATAAACCAATCACGTTCATTTATACAGTGTTTTCAAGAGAATCTTGCGTCAACTTTCTGGTAAAACATGTTAACAAATCTATACTTCATATTAAAACAATCCCTGCGATTTCAGTGACGAAAATGTCAGGATAAAAATGCATTCTATACGATGTTAATGATTTTAAAAGAGTGTTGCGAATTACAGTCTTTGATGAATTGATAGGAGAATTCAATATAATTGAATGATTCGTTCAAATCGATAATAATTCGTACTGCTGACTACCTTAGCGAAACAAAGACGACAATTCGTCGGCAAGAACTAGTCAGTCATGATATCAGTAACTTGTAATGCCAACGTTATGAAGATTATCCGTTCGGACAAATAATTTGAACCCATAATATTATTATCGATAAGTTTCTCTCTTCTCTAGATCTGCGAGAACAACTTTAGAAACGGCGACGTCATATACTGTGACAAATTGGATAGTGAGCGGTAGATTTCTACCAAATCTTGACAAGTCTCGCCGTGGGCACTGTTGTATTGTTGAGTTTCCAAAACACATCTTTCAATGAGAACAATATGTCGTGTTTTGGTGACAAAAAATAAATGAAATCGTGACTTGAGAAAATCATCTCTAAACAAACCACCGACGTCAATGAAAAGATTTCTGTCTGTGGCTTGATTTTCTATCCGTTTGGTCAATTCAAAGATACAATTGAGAACCATGACCCCTTTCTTCAATCTGAAAATTCCGTCTTTGGGTACAATAGTCACAACAATGGAGTAACACAAAGGTTTGGTCTGAAAGAATTGCAGTGAACCGACAAGGCACGACCGGTTTTACAAATTCTTTGGGCAGACTGCAGCGATTTGGAAGCTGTTATCCAATTGGTTGGCAGAATCTTACGTTATAATTGATAATATTACCATGCCCTGTATATCGCGTTTTGATTGGTCGAGCTAAACCATGTGACTGCCCACAAATACACCGTAATGGTTTGTTTTCATGCCCGTGAATATGAATGATATCGTAAACATGGTAACTTTATAGCTAAAAAGAAAATTGTGATTTGTACAACATTTATAATCAACCACAAAATAAAAAGGAGCATTTGTGGGCCAAGTTAAGACACTTTTTCAAAAAAAATTCCGGATTTGCAAAATTTTGGCAGCGCGCACTACTCACTGTCAGGTTCTGGAAGCCCGTTGTCGTTCGCACTGGAAATTTTCGTAATGGTTCGTTGATATTAACGTTTATTTATGGGCGCGGGCGAGAGGAAAGCCAAATTAACGGGCTCGGCAAGCCTCGCCCATTAATTTTTCACTTTCCTCACGCCCTTGCCCATAAATAAACGTTAAACGTCAGCGCGTCGTCCGTTAATTCTATAATGATACAAATGTCTTAACGTTATAATTGAATGATGCAAATGAACTCTCTAAGTTGATGTGAATAGTGACAATCGACCAATCAGATATAACCTTGCAAACACACTGCAATTCAGCCGAACTCTTTACATGTTTATGATCAGATTTACAAATGCCTCCTTGCTTCCAAATTACAGTAAATTATTGAATCAAATTTTACGACTGACTCTGGTCGAGTAAAAACTGTTTCAGAGAGCACGCAGACTTGCTTCAAGTCTAATTTACTCGTTAATTGTATAAGTTAAAGGGATAAGCTGTAAGCAAACTCTGTAGTTTTTTTCATTGGTTCGTCTCGATCAACGAGGTTACCTTCTTGGTATATTAAATGCGTTGATAGTGCAGTAATAGCTTTCACGTACTCGACTCAAGAACAAGAATCATACACATGAGAGCATATATAGCGAGATAGATCAAATTACAAAGACAAGAAAGCGATTTTTACAACAAATTGAGATCACAATCTATGTTGAGACAGAAACGTTTGTTTACTTAACACATAGCCCGACCTCAGTTGTCTGGTGTTATTTGTGTCATCTTGTACTTTTTTATATTCTTGTTGATTTTATTTAGGTTAAAACAACTTTTCTTCATGAAAATAAAAATGATTTATAAACCTGTGAAATGTTTACTAGACTGATTTTATCATGATATCTCCTGTATGATAACTCATAATGCCGATGAGTTTTGTTGTCATGTTGTTATTTCTACTTCATGAGAGAAATCGAACTTATTCAACCAAATGAATGATGCTTGGGTTAATTCTTCCTGCACACCAACATGTATCCAGTTCATAACAGAGATTATTGAATCGAAACATTGAAAATTTGAAGCATAAGCTTATGCCATAAGTAATACTCCGGTTGAAATTTGACAATCGATAACTGATTTTAAGAGTTTTTTAAGCAGTATTTACAACTTCTTACTGGCGAAAATATGACAAAAATTTTAACAAACGTTGATGACTTTTCCCGATGAAGCGTCTTCCACTGACTGCAAAACTAGCCATGTTTGACCTTACAATACCATGCCTACTTCAATTGGCCTGACAATACCATGCCTACTTCAACTTGCCTTACAATATCACACCTGTGTCATAATCTTACACATGAGCGCAAAAATATAGTATTTTACGCTCACGATACATTGGCGTCTTTGGACGCGACGAATCGCGCTGCAATTCCACACGATTTGGACTCAAACAATACTGACGTCACGAAATACTGGCAGGGAATCGACAACATGGTCTTACTCATTTTATTACACATTTGAAAATTTACCCAATAACTTATCTTTCTCATGGTGGTATTCTGCATACTACGGCCATGTCCACACCGAAAGTAACGTCCATATTCCCGTTGTCTCCATTTGGCGCCTCCAGTTCCGACTTCTTAGAGATTATAGAGTTTATAGCGTTTGGCAAGCAAGGCCAGTCTTGCCTTTCTTCTCTCCTTTGTACAGTCAAGTTCGCCTGCTTTTTCGTGACCGTCTGTTTTCTCTTGCACATTCTTTCTTGTGCAACACCCCCTTGCACCACCTCTCAGGTATGTTCTGCATTTTTAAACCTCCCGCTTTTGTTGTTTTCTTCTTGCTATTTAGCCACTTGTTGCTTCTTTCTCGCTCTTCTTTGTCTCTCGACCTTGTTTTTTTTTTGGCTATGTTACTCTCTCCCTTCGTCATGCTGTTGGCACATTTTGGCTTATTACAGGATGTGGCCGCCAGTGCACATTGCTACTCTTATCTTCTTGATAAGGTACCTTAGTCTAGCGAGTTGCTTGTTGCAACACGGATATATTAGTTATCCTCTCCGCCATTTTTTTCTTCTCCCTAACTTTGCGTATCGGAAACAAACATCACACCGTTCGCTAGACTAGGTATTTATTCTTATATGTTTCTGTGTGTAAGCACCAAAAGGAAAAAGAGTTTTTTATGCGTATGAAATCGGGGCCAGACAGTCGACCCGTTGAGGGGTTGCTGCGAGGGTGCCAATGAGTGTCTTCACAAAGGTAGGGCCAGACAGTCAACCCGTTGAGGGGTTGCTGAGAGGGTGCCCAGTAGTCTTAACAAGCTTGGCTAAAGCAGCTGACCCTCGTTGGGGTTGCTGCAAAGGTGCCTACGGGTATCATTGAGGGTGTACGAGCAAAAAAAAATATTCCCCTCAGGCAGGGAGGGTCCATATTACTCTTATGCAGTTACACGCAGGCTCGGTTTCCGAAATCCTGTCCAGGGGCACCCTCAAAATTGGTATGTCGGTATATGCTGAAATGTCCGCTTTTCTTTTGAGAGAGTACCTTTTCAGCAGGAAAAGACTGATCACGCATATCCCCTTACCAGAACTACCACCTCGTGGGTAACTTTAGAGAGTGCTCAACAGGACACAACAGATCACGGTCCGACTATCAGTCGGTTAGGGATTTGGTAAATGAAGCATGTCGTCTAACGGAATTTACTCTATGTATGTAAGAACACATGTACACAGTATATTTGTGTGATAAGAAATTATATGATTGTGGCATTGGAATTAATGTTTTGAGACAAGCAATAAATGAAACATGAAATTAAATGTATGATACAACTATATGGATACTGAGAGTGTGTTATAAATCATGATAACGATTGATGTATGGTTAAGAAGTTTTGAGGTAGTGGTGGAGGAAAGCACACTGACATTGGGTAATCGACCAGAGCCCCGACCCAATCCTATAACAATAGGCTGTATCCTTGAGTGAAGTGGCACGGCTTCAATTATATTGAGTTTTTTTATTCGGCAACATATGGGAATACCATACACACCACGTTCACGCCTCCGAGTTTATGTCAGCGGCAGTCGGACCATAAAACTTCGTTAGGGATGGACCATTAGATCTTGGGAGGGGGTGATCACAATGAAAATGTGAAATTTTTTGTACAACTGTAAATTTCTAAAAAAAAATTTCCCAATTGAGGAAAGCTGTGTAAATTTTTTTTCAGAGTAAATTTTTCAGATTTATATTTTTTTTTAGTTCGTCGGTGGCTGAGGATAAAGAGGGCAAAGATGTGGTGCGAAGCACCACAAGCAACCGCGCAAGCGGTCACGGGGGGAGATCAGGAGGGGGTGTTCCCTCTCGTGCCATTGGAGCTTTTGAAAAATAAAGATTAAAATGGTGTTATTTGATGGCAATTGGAGAGTATTTTTGCGGGGGGGGGGAGGTTAGGAGGGGGTGTCCCCCTCCTGGCGTTGGTTGGAGCTTTTGGAAAAAAGAGATTAAAATGGTGTTATTTGGTGGCACTTGGGGAGTATTTTTATCAGATTACACATCTTCCTCTGAAACATGGACTTCTTGCTCCTCAGTAGCTTCCTATAGTTTTGAAAATTGACTATTTTGGTTTTTTGGCTTCCCTTTCTACTGCGTGGTGAAATGCCTACATTCACACCACCAAACATCATGCATATCTCATGATTTACAATTGATTTTGAAAAGCTGAGAAGCTGTTTGCAAAATATAGTGAAATTTGCATATTTGTGTTTTTAGAGCAAGTGTTGCCCTTTTTTGATCAAAACATCTATTTCTCTGTAGCAGCATGTCCAAATTGACTGGATGTGTATAGATGTGGTGAAATTTCAATATTTATCTTTTTAGGGCAATTTATGCCATTCATGGTCAAAAAATCTGTATTCTCTGAAAGGGCTTGTCCAATTTCTTTGAAATTTGCTACATAAGTCCCTTAAGATTTGTTTAAATCATGTTCCTTTTTTGTGGTGGAAAAATTCTTCAGATAATTGTCATTCAGCATTTGCTACACACGAACGATTATTCATTAATGGTCAGCGCGGAGTCTGTTATTTCCATTATATCATCAAGGAACACCGAAAAACCGTCAAACTCTACAAAAATTTCCAGTGCGAACGACAACGGGGGCCCAAGAACCTGACAGTGAGTAGTGCGCACTGCCAAAAGTTTGCAAATCCGGAGATTTTTTTTGAAAAAAGCGTCTAAGCTTGGTCGACAAATGCTCCATTTTATTTTGTGGTTGATTATGAATTTTGTACAAATTGCAATTTTCGTTTTAGCTGTAAAGTTTATATGTTTACGATATTATTCATATTCACGGGCATGAAAACAAACCATTACTGTGTATTTGTGGGCAGTCACATGGTTCAGCTCGACCAATCAAAACTCGATGAATAGGCCATGGTAATAGTATAGGATAAAGCCCGAGTACGAGGGCTCTTCTGGTATATAAAGTCCAACCCAACGATAAAATGTCGAGGCCGCAGGCCGAGACATTTTATCGTAGGGTTGG
>LD364228.1:14932-26961 GCA_001465055.1 Ptychodera flava | reverse complement strand
CATTTTAAGTTCAGAGGAAATTACTAAAATTTTATCTATCGGGTGAACAAGTTCGCACCGATAGGTAGCCATATCAATGACAAAGCAGGGGTTGCTCCACGGTTACCACATTGACACATATTGGAGCAACGTGTAGTGTTCTGGGGAGGGAGCTGTGATTGTTTCACTACCCTCCTTGTAGATTTTTTAGGTAAGTGTCACAGTTAACAACTAATTCTTACTACTATCTTGCGTTTGAAGTCCTCGTTTCACCTACAGTATTACCTTCAAGGTGACTAGCTTACTATTAAAGTTCAGTATCATGGCACCGAGTTCTGCCCACGGTGAAAACTACCTGTTTTGCCTACTAATTACTGCCCGTCGCTGCCCGTCCTGAATGTAGCCTATCTATAGCTACAGTAATCAGTCAATATATAATACCCCGCGCCTTATACTTTTTATATAAACTTATAAAATCATAGTCTGAGCCGTAAAATTGTTGACTTTCGATCCGATATACAGGCTGATCGTTGAATCGCACCGGCGCATCGCCAAAACAAACGCGCCAAGCGCTAACAAAAACCCATACCAAGCGGCCCTTTTCAGGGCCACTAAATACTCCAAAAAGAGAACTACCAAAAAACCCATAAAATGACATAGAACACACAAACACTTAAAAGAAACAACAAAAATCGTACACATAACAAACAACTGAAACACAATATTAAATACAAAATAAACGATCACCGTAACGTAACAGTAAAAATGGCCAAGGAAATAAATCAGCTATTTCCAAAGAAAAGCCGACAACAACATGAAATTTAACAACAACCTATCATCGCTCAAACTATGGAACTCCGAAAAATAGTACTAGGCAAAAGCCTTAAAATTAATTCGGACACCAACAAAACCAGACAGAATAATACCACCTCAGGATTTCAACAAATAAAGTCGTAAAATGTGACTACACTACATCATGAGACACAAACAATCGCAAGAACACCAATTCAAAGAAAAGTCAAATTGGACTCCACGAACAACAAAAAAACAAAAATTTGAAAGCTATCTGAAGCTGCTAAACTCGCACTTCTAGAGATACCCTTTCAAACAAGGAAACAAAACATGTCGCGTGCCAAAAGAATCGCGATAAACCAGCTTGCAAACAATAGACAAATTTCGGAAAAAAAAACTTCGACTAGGGTCGGGTATTCGTCATTGTCAACACAAATGATCACGTACTCGAATGCGAGAGGCAATTACGCAACACTCAGTATTATACACAACAACCCAGAACAAACAGTAAACAAAGTAAACGAACTATTAATCGAAATATACGAGAACAAGCACATCAACAAGGATACTTGTAAGTATCTTGATCCAATAAACATAAAATCCGTATCCCGCAGTGGTACTTATTGCCTAAAAATTCACAAACCTCCGCAAAAATCTAAAACTGTCAAACAAAATTTACCGAAGTAAAGAAACATAGAACAAACAAACCGAACCACCAAACGGACTCACAACGTGACCAAAATTAATATACTTGCCTCGCTAATCGAAAAGCAGGACCACTAAAATGCATTAAAATAAATTTTCACCAACACAAACTAAGGAAAGAATCTACACTGCGACTGATGAGAAACCACACTCGGGTTTCGAAACGCAAGCGTCAAAGGGCAACTCTATCAACTATTGTAACAACATAGGTCCGGCTGCGTCTCGCCATAAGCTTTCCCCACACAAACAAAACATTACCGTACACACTAATCCAAACTTCTCTACAAATATCCAAAGCGAAACAAACATTTCATTAACACAAACAATCGGATAAGAATGTAGGAACACATTTTTGAAATGAATCAAACACAAACTCTACACAAAAACATTTAGGATAGTTAGGTGGGGAGCCTCTTTCACATTTTTTACATCTCGCTATACTGTCTATGATTCTAAAAATAAAGTCATCTGCCACTTTTTCTGTAAAAGCGGGTTAGCAAAACTCATCTCTTCAATCGAAAGTAGGGCGATTTCATGGTTCTTTGGGGCACTTAAGTGTACGTCGTTCGCGATGTTTTATTCGAAATTATTTATTTCTCCTAGGGCAAATGCACATAATTTATGTTGTTCGAAATACTAGCCGCTCATAAACAAGACAATAAACTCAATATGTGTGCATCTTTACTTTTATTGTCGAAGTACCACCGACACCAACAAAAAACCAAATGGTTCAGTCCAGGTATTTGCAACTCTGCCATCCGACTGGTCAACAGGAAATCAACCATAGGTGTCTTTTGGCACGCGTATACGCCAGTCACCTAGGCGACAGTAATCTGCACCACTTATCACCATCGGGAAGGTACTCCTCCCCTATACCACTGGCGATCCCGCCCTCAAGGCACTGCGTCATTCGACCAAGCATTGCTATTGTAATTTCCTGCATAAAATTAACAGCGAGGTTAACCGGTCAAATCCTCTTGGGATTTCCTGGCATGTTCACAGGGAAATAAAATTTCTCTATTTATAACATTTGGCGCGACACTAAGGGCTCAGCCCTATATGATATTATGATGATGTAAGGTGACTCCAGTTTCATGGTTACTGCCCCCTATAGGGCAACTGTGCAATTTTCATTGTATGTACCTTTACACAGATGTTGCAAACACCATTCTCTCTGGATAATGCTATCCCAACAGTTCACAAAACATTTCAGTTGATTTCTTCGTTTGCACACAAGTTTTCCTGCAAAAATTACCGTAAGCTCGGGGATACGATCAATATCATAAGTGAGTTAATTGTCTCAGGCTAATAGACAGGTCGATCTTTTTCTCACTGTAGTCATTCCCCTGACTTTGAAAGGCAGATGTCTACTGAATTCAGGAAAACTCGAGGATATTGGCAAAATATATTCCTGATATGCCATGGAGGCAAACGGACTTGAATTTTACCTGATCAATATCTATTATCAAATATTGAATCGTGTTAAACACGAATACGGATTTAATCCCAAAAACTAGCAAAATATCGGTATAACGATTGCAATTTTGAAGGAAACAAGAAACGGAAACACCTCATAACCTTCTTAACATTCTAATTTATCCCAATTCCTGATTGCCTGTTTGAAATCCAACTTTGATCTGATAACGCGTAACGTGACACTAATACGGCAGAGAGAATTGACTAAGATATAAGAAGAAAAGAGAGCACTTTAGTTGGTTACAGTCGCGATTTAGGCTCGTTTTCTAAATGATTGCATCAATTAATGTCTTCCTCAGAAGTGCTTGGCTTTACCCAGATTACCGTAGCCAAAACTGCTGCCTAATTGTTTGGGCTATCAAACTGTAATTGTTGCGGTTCCCAAAATTTCCTCATGATACTTGCGACGGGCTTTCCTGGATAACTGTAGAGCAGGGCAAGTGCCTTCGATTACGGCAATCTTGATTTTCCTGTAGTCAGCGTCGTTAAATTCGGAACATGGCAAAAGCATCAAAACTATTATCGCACGAGATCACCTTTGTGGCTTCGTTGTCGGTGTAAACTGAGCTACTTGCAAACTGATGCCCCCACTCATGACAGAGCACTTGATTGCAGAGCATCGGATTAATTCTTGAAGAGATACTGGTATTTTCCAAAATGAAAAATTTTCGTGTGTCTCTCGAGAAATTCGTTGAGCCATTATGTATTTTTAGCCTAGGTACATCAAATATGAGGGAGTACCTGTGTACGTAACACGAACATCCTGGTATAAAGCACATGCTTAAATGCCTAGAAGTCCCTCTCCGAACATAAATCACTGTCCATAATCATATAACTAACCAATCAAGTTGTTTTTCCTTAACAGTCCGTTCACATAACAAAACTCGGCCTCGGTGAAATTGTTCCGACCGCACATGATGTTATATATGTGCATATTTACATAATAATCGTTATTGTAAATGTAATCACTATCCCACAATAGACACCTCGTACTTAGCAAGTCACATTTTATTCAATTGTGTCTGCTTCAGTGTCACGTTATCAATTCAAAGACAGTTTTTTTCACGCCTGTTTCAAAATCAAATTACAGCGCAATTTCTAATTTGGGTATATATTGTTGCCGAAATTAAGGCTCAGTATCTGCTTACTTTGATTTTAAGATCTAGGCAAATAATATGTAAAGTTTTTTTCTTGGCATGGTTATTTATACAGAGATTTTGATACTGCAGACTGATATCGTTTCAGTCAACATGTTAATGGCACCGAGTAAGAAAGTTTACGGTAACTAACATCAGAAATCGGATATGAAAATACTTGAAACTTCCTAGAAACATAAAATATTAGCTTATTTGGGGTGTATACCCTCCGACCTCTTTATTTTTTACTGAATTCTTGGGGACAACACACCGACATTATGCCATTTTTGAGCCATGCAGAAAAAAACAACACCATGTGGTAACTCTTCCTAAACGTAGAAAGGTCATAAACCATAGAGTGTCTTCCGCTCCTCCCGTCCATGGCTCCAACAATTCAAAATTCCAAATACAGATGTGGTACGTCATCATCTTGGCCTGTAAGTGATTCTGATTGGCTCACATACTTTGTAGACTTTACATCACGTTGTAAACAATTTACAGCCATGAATATTAAATACATGTGAACAATCTCGGCGCAAGAAGACTGTTTCTACCGACGACCTTGTGTAACTTCAGAAGGATTAATCTTTTTTAAACAGACTGACAAAATCACATGATGGCGAACTTGCTCTAGTGAGAGAATGTATGATCATGAAGGTAAAAGCGAGTGTACATCCCTGGTCTGAGCTCATTTAATTTTAAAGATTGTGTTTCTAGCTCTGATGGCATGGCGTTGAGATTTTCTAGTACTCCGAGAAAACATTATCTTTTTGAGAGACATTAATCAGGACAAGGTTTTGTTTGTTTACTAATCAATCATAAACATTTATCTGACAATTGTTTTCATCGTCGACTATCGAGTAACTACCCTATCAGGAGGCTATCTGACCATGCAAGATGACAGTTGGGAAAGGACAAACAAATTTTAATCTGAATAAAACTTCTATTAAACGGCCTAACAACAATGCAAATTGTTTAGTATCATAACAGTACGCTACATAATTCAGCCATGCCGTGGACGTGCGAGTCCATACATTTACCATCCCTTCATTAATTCATGATCATACTGTTTACGACAGGGAATTTGATGACGGTCGGTGATCGGTGAATGTTGTTCTATTAGTAAGCCAAAATTTATTCGTTCAATTTGTGTTGTGAACTTGACTTATTTTTTTTCCCGTTCAGTTTTAAGTTATTTGAACCTGGCCAATGTACAAACGCAATGACCTACTGTGTTCTCAAGCTCACACCACCGTGCTAACGCGTAGTGAGCCGAGCAAGCCCAATATTGACTATTTCCTGCCTTCTCTAAAGTGCCCTATACACTCATGAAGGGAAATCATCATGGTCCGCCCCATCTAGTCATACTCTCAACATCCTATAGCTATTCACGCCATGTTATAAAATCTCTCTCTCTCTCTCTCTCTCTCTCTCTCTCTCTCTCTCTCTCTGCCAACTACTGCGAGCACACTGAAATGGTAGACACTCTCTTTCTACTTCTCTATCCGCCTTCCTTTACTAATAACATAATGCATTACTTTAACGCTGAACACCCTGTACGAACTGTAACCATAGGCAGTGGAGTAGAAGAAAACTATACTGTAACCAGTGTGTGGTTTTACCCAATGCATGGGAATGGTAACACAATAAAAAGCTTTCCTTTTCGACAGATCGGTCACACATAATTCAATATTTTGCAACGTTATGAAGCAGCATCTCTAGCTGACCAAGGCAAACTTGATTTGCTTTCATTGGCCAGCCCTGCCCCATGCGTGGCTACATGCCTGAGGTATGCAGCCGAGCACGGCTAATTCTAAGTGCCCCCTACTGGGCGCCTAATATCGCAATGCATTTTTGGTGAATTAATGTAATCGACCGTGGCAGCCCCTGAGAAGGAAGGCCAAATTCCGAGAAAGAAGGAAATGTCCGAAAAAATCGAGCAAAACAAAAATTTCCAGGGAGCCCTTTCAGGGCCTCTGGAACTAAATAAGTTCGCTTGACATCATCATTCCTTTGTGGCCAGACCAAGCTCACAATGCAAGCCCTGCACCTGTAAGGTTAATTTATTGGCAATTGTATTTCTTTCACGCTATTAGGCAAAATAAATGCTCCGAGTGCTGAAGCTTATACCGTGAGGCACCTCAAGGATCCCCTGCATGTTAGCTATATCAAAGTCAATAAATTTAGTGTACATTAATTTTAACACCAGCATAAAGATGCAAGGGTGCCATTTGCATCTTCTTTTGACTAAGAGATGCACTTTACCTTACATATTCCTTTAGTTATGCTATTATTATTTACATATGCAATTATTATATTTTGTTTGTTCAGTGTATTGGTTAACAGCCATAACAAATCATGTAGTCAGCCTTCCCTTTTAAAGACAATCAATAAGTCAAAAACATCAAATTACTTACCCTTTCTGTACCAGGTATAAAAAACGAATAGGACAGACAAAGAAGGCATATATAGGTAGAAAGAGGAGATACGTTAACGAACAAAAAACGAAGACTGCAAAAGAATGGCATTTAGTGTCCCAGTTTGAAGATTACTTATAGACGAAAACCGCGAAAATATGAAATGATCATTGACAGGGGCTAAATAATAAATTTACTACATATGGCAAAAACAATGTCATAGACCTGTGTTCGATCTGTTATATCGCCTATCAAACGTTTCCTCCAATAAGAAGTGTTCGTTGTTTTATGGTCAGATTTTTAAATTTAAGTATCATTGATATTGAAGTGAATTTGGTTTTAAAACAACTAACACTGTGCTGCTGTTTAATTATATGGTTCAACCTTTTTAGGGAACAGCAGCAAATTTATTTTCGTCACTTATGGCAAAATAACAAAATTGGTCATCTGTACGAATCTTCAATGATATATCATGGAGACGCATTGTTCAATGCCAATCCTTTAATATAATACTTATTCAAATTCTCTTGAACTGCATATACATGGCTTTGTGCACTCTAATATTAGATATTGCGTTTTATATTATATTCTTCGTTGGTAACTTCAAGGTTGTTCCTATCTTTGTATTCATTACATATATTGCCAAAAGATCTTATCATACAAGTAATGTAGCTTGTTGAATGTGAAAATTGTCACAAATACCGATGACAAACACGTTAGAAGACTATTTTAGCAGGATCCCACCTTTGAATTCCTGTACTTCAAGTGCTAGATCAGTTCTTCCGATCTCTTCCATAATATCACGCAGTTCATCTGTTTTCTTGGAAGACACAACACCCTTAAGCTCCAGTTCCTTTATCAAACTGAGTGTTGATTCAGTACAACCTAGAACTTTGTATGTTAGAGCCCGATTAACTATACTTGATCTCTTCATTTTTAAAACTTCTCCTATGGAAAAAATCATATTAACAAGTTCTGAACTTCTCAAATATCGGGAAATGAATGAGGTGGAGCTTAAAACCAATCAATATATATATATATATATATATATATATATATATATATATATATATATATATATATATATATATATATATATCGCTTGATGGAATATTTCATAGTTGATAATTTCAAATGAAGATAACTGCTGCTCCTACAACAGCATGGGAAAATCGCTTCGCATTTGACATGTGAATAATACCAATTTTGATGTCTTACAGGGGGAGTAAAAGTAATCCCATTGTATTTTTGGAAAACCATGATACGTACAACTTAACCAATTTTCATGTGATAAAAATAATGATCACTATTGGATATGAAAACTGTGTGTACATGTTGTTTCTGAAGGGCTAAGTAGTGCTGTAATGATGCCTCTGAAAGAGTAAAACTTCCGAGAAATGAAATATGCCTGTAACTTGCTTAAATTCTGGAACATTTTCACAGAAAATCGCTTACAATATAGAGCATGTGGTATATGAAATCTCTGTTTGAAATGAGATGCTGTATATACGGACTGAAGCCTTTTTAAAACAAACATTTACTTTAAACTGTAATTATGAATGATGGCATATCATAAAGGTGGTAAGTACAGGATTTCGAAGTTTACTTCATGCATATCAACATCTTGAAAGCCATGAGTGAAAGTTTGGTAGCTCATTCACAGTAATTCTACATATAGCAGTGAAACAGAGTTGGAGCAACTTGAAGGCAAAAGCGCCATAACAATCATAGGTAAGCTTCGAGTCTTAATTTCTCTCAGGGAAATTTGATTGTGCTTCAAACTTTCCTTTACCCAGCCAATGCAATCATATACAAGTATGTAAGATCATTCTTCGTCGATGAAGAAATGATTTTACTTCCATTTCGTTATTTCATGACAAGCTGGCCATAATTTTTTTTTTGTCTTTACTCAAAGCCTCCGTCAATAACGTCGGTTTTGCGGTTTTATTTTAGACTCAAATTCTAATGAGCTCCCATTCAAATAGCAATGCAAACATTTCAGTATTTAGCTCTTGATGTGATCTACGAAGCTTTCATGTTGATTAAAAATTTTATTTTAAGCTATGATCTTTATCACATTTACATATCTATAAGATTTCTTTCCCGCCTGCTATTTTTTCTTGTTTGAAAATTGAGCGTTTAATTAACCTGTAACCATAGATAAGGCTTGGTTTAGACCAGTCCGTGCCGCGGTGGAAGTCCTTACTAAGCTATTTCAGTAGTCTGTCCTTGTCATGTTGTACAACAGATTGGTTAGAGTTGTTTCTATTAGTGTAGCCGACGTATGGACTTTGTGTTGTTTTGGACACTAGTTGATTATTCCACTCTACTGAGTGTGATTCATACTGATTGGATGTAATTACATACTATAGAGATTTTATACACCCTGTCAATAGTTTCCTTCAATATGGGTTGGTTGTAACTTAATATTTTATAGCTTATAAGCCTTTGGTGAGATTTTGAATGAGCTGATCATTTGCGTAGATATTCAAAGGTATTCGTTTTCTTAGTGTGGATTGAATATCGTGTTTTCCACTCGTTTCGTAGATGATTCTTTTGTGCGACACTACTTTCGTAATTCAAGCTGTACATCGTTGAGATGTTATCCGAATATTGTGTCAGAATCTCAATTTCAACACGATCGGAACTAATTTGGGATAATTGGATTTTCATATTTTGAATTTCTCAAAAATGTTAGGTGTCGTATAGCTGAATGTTGCAATATCGCAAATACTCATAAAAACAAGCGTATAATGTAAAAGGAAAAGCAGATGAGATAACATTTGTTGCAGATTTAACAGGCATAACTTCACCATCCAATTATCCCAAATTACTTCAAATCGTTTTTTTCGTTTCTGCTGGTTAAGAAGATGAGACACAGTCCATCACGGAATAGTTATTTTATACTTTACATTTCCATTTCGTTTCAGAAACTGCTGATTTAAAGTATGAGACACAGTCTTTCGTGGAATAAGTATCTTATACGGTAAAGTTTGCCTTTTTAGGATCACACGTTAGAAACTGAAACAAATATGCTATCGCACATTTACTTATTCCATAGTTGATCCCTTGTATATCGACATAGTTGAGTTTACTCCTTTTTAGCTCCGATAGCCTCGCCATCATATCAGTGTAGAGTCTTTGCTGACAGCATGCTTATATAAGGAGTCAAGGTTATCAGAAAAGCGTTTTCCGAGATTTTGATATCCTTTAGTGCGCGAATAACATCACCTGAGCCTTCATATAATTTGGCAAGTCTCGGATTCTTCAACAACTGCATGATTCTTATTCATTTCCAAGACGGGGATGCCTAGACATCAATCGCGTTCACAACGGAGAGTATGCCATTCATTGTCATGTGTTTTCCATGCAGCAGACTCAAGGAGCTGGTGGAACGTTATCCCTTTCTTTCATGTACATGTCAAGTTTTCCAGCCTTTTGAGGCTGCATCAATATTAATATTGCATCCGACTGCATTAAAGTGAAAAGTTGAGTCGATCATGAAACCAGGCAACCAATATTTTCATAAGTGGGTGTGTCGACCAAGTCGAAAATATCTTCCACCCGATATCAAAAAATGTGACCCACTGTTTGTATTTTTTTGTCAATGGCGAAAAATTTTTACCCTAATTTTACCGTAATTTTCACCGCTACTCCATATCGAGCTTTTCCTGAAGTACTGGGACAGTTCCTTTGTTACTGATCGTATATGGTTTTTCGTGAAAAAGTGACCCATTCTTGGTCACATGCTCTCACAACTTTCTATAGGATCCTGGAGTACCCGGGGTGAGAGTGGAATTCGTCAGTAAAATTCACAGAGTAAAATTAGCACTCACCACCGGTGACACAAGGCGTCTGTGCAGTGCCCCTAGTGGTGAAAGACAAATATTTCTTGTTTTCCACAGAACTCGCAACCGCCGTACACCAGGAAGGCGCGACTGTACTCGTGATCCTAACTATACTTGACCTCTATTTATAATTTATTGCTGTACATAAGGAATAACAATAATGTGATTGCACATACCTGGTTTTAATTCTTTGTCAATTTTCTTTTTCAACTGATCCCATCGTTCCCGTTGTCTTCTTTCCCAGTCCTCCATAATGATACGACGATGATATGCCTAAAAGAACAAAGTGATAGCCACTGACTCGTCTTACACATAAAAATCGCGGCTCTACGGTCAATAGTTACATAGGCGACGACTCGTTGCCGCTATGATCCGGTTTACATGTCAAATGTATTTGTTCAAGATCATATTTCTATTCGCAAATCACCTTAAAATATTGCCTTGCGATTTGTTTTGTACACCGAAAGTAGTTATTGGAGGAGAGTTTCCGATAAAACCAGCTGTAATAATCTTGTAATGTTGTTTAATTCATTCAACTATCTCGCGATCAGATTACGCTGACTAAAGTTGGAGATTAATTTTGCGAAAGTTCGTAACAGAGTGTTTCACTTCCAACTACTACACAAAATCATGAATGTATGTACCTGAAGTGAATCGCATTCTGCCTCGAATGTGTGAGTAATTAATTACCTGTAAATAGTGGCCTGCTTGCTATGTACTCACAAATTAACTGAGAGACATATACATTTACTTAGAGGTTATTTATTTATTTATTTATTTATTTCAAGGAAGACCAACGGGAACAAGTCCCATTTACAGGCTCCAAAAAACATAAAGTTTAAAAATACAGAAATTTAAAAATACAAATATACAACCCACAGTACAGAACATTATAAAAGTAAGCGAAATGAAAAACAAACAAAAAAGTCTACAAATTTAAACATGACAGTTTTACCAAGCGTCTAAAACTTCCGTAAAATGAAAACATGTCAATAGCGGGGTTTGAAGTGCACAGTTCATTTAAAGTGCTCATACATCTTTGTAAAGCGGAGTACTTAAAAACATTGAGTTTGCTAACTGGAAGTCTAAAGACTGTGCGAGTTCTAGTACTTTTCTGGGGGACATTATAAGTAATACGAGAAACAATAAGGGGACAGTCATACATATTATTTACACATTTATATAAAAATATTGTATCTAAAAATCGTCTCCGATGATATAGAGGTGAAAGGTTAAAATGCTGACACAACTCTTCATAATTATTACTGTTGTAAGGGTGATTAGTTTTGAAGCAAAGAAACTTAATGAATTTCATTTGTGCTCGTTCTATATTATCTTGTTGTTGTTTTTGCCAAGGAAACCACACTACAGACGCATATTCCAAAATGCTTCTTATATAAACTATGTACAGTGAATTGAGGGAGTTGATATTGGAAAAAGTATTACAACTCCGCTTAATGAAGCCAAGAATGCGAAAAGCTTTACTGATAATTGTGGAAACATGCATGGAAAAACTCAAATCACTAGCAAATATTACCCCAAGATCCTTAATTTTATCAACTCTTTCTAGATGGATATTATTTAATGAATAGTGAAAAATAAAAGGAACCTTCTTTCTAGTAAAAGAAATCACTGAGCATTTAGAGTTATTTAAAGTTATTTTCCAGGTTAAACAC
>LD364228.1:0-13725 GCA_001465055.1 Ptychodera flava | reverse complement strand
CATCTCTGTGTTTACTCTATGGAGAAAAATAAAAATTTTTGAATTTTGAAAAACCAAGCCAGTGAAAAGTTTTCTTTCACCAAGAGCTTTAAAATGAACCCCCACATATGGTATATCAGAAGAGAATTGTAAAAGTTTGAGAGGCCAAATGCCTGTCCCCAAGGTGCGTTCTAATTAGAAGCTCCCTATTTATGATGCAAATTTATGCAAATATTGCTAATTTGCATATTCTTGACTAATCACATAGTTTGGAAAGAGTCCAAAAGTTCAATACATGCGTCAGATAACAAATGGTTGTGATAGAGAAAAACGGCAATTGTGCATCATTTCTGTTTGAAACGCTTCCTATGAAACTAATTTATACAAAAATAATGCTAATTTGCATATTCCCATCTAATCTACATATTTTTTGGTGAAAAGTGTGAAAGGTTCATCAATGCATGGGTGAATAATAAATGGTTGTTATAAATAAACATAAAAAAACTGCTCCCAATTTGTTTGAAAGCCTTTCAATTACAACTTTGTCCTTATTTGCAAATTTATGCAAATAGAGCTAATTTGCATATTTTGAGCTAATTTACATATTTCAGGGGAAATTCTGAAAATTTAGTTATTGCCCTCTTGGAATATATATAGGTTGTCTGGGATGAAAAGACAGTGTCTGCATACCAAGAGCCCCTGTTTGTGCCGTGGTGAATATTAGTTGAGTGTTCCATAGACCCCTGGCATTTCTACATATACTATGGGGCACTTAAAGAGTTAATCTGCTAAAGTTAAATACAAGTGCACAATGTCGTTATTAGGGACCGAAGTTGGAATGAAGGTTCAGGCGCCCTGAAAACGAACTCTGAAAAGAACGTTCCGAACGCGCGCGCGTGCACATTTGATTCCATACAAAAAATACGGTAACGCAACGCATCGATATGGCGATTACACACCAAACTTGAAAAATTTTACTTGACAAAAACGCTTAACAGAAGTTTAAAAATTATTTGTTGTTACTCGCCGTCGCTTCTTATACAAACTCTTCATTTGTGGGTTTATCGAGCACCACCAGACTAAAATTTATCGATCAAAATGTGTCTCAAGCCGTACACTTGTTCGACATTATGGCACGTTGCTGAGCTCTCAAGCTGGAGTTCGAAATCCTTGAACGCAGCTGGCTGTATCGCATATCTCTATATCTCTGATATTGCATATCAGCGGCACCATACCAAACTGTTCATAAGGGAATGAAACACTGGCCGTGTTCCGTTTCATTCTTTGTTTCCTACAATGCGGCAATTAAAATGAATGCGGACACAGGTCACAATAAATCTCGCTGTCTTGCACTTTGTACCGGTGTACACAAACATGGCCGTCACTAGTGACAGGGATCAGAAACCCCGGTAAAGTGTTAATAAGACCCTAGTACAAGTACAGTGTAACTGAACAAAACGACCTTACTTTGCCTTGAACTTATTGACACTCGCTAACAGAATCTCGGGAGTAATGTCAGATCTAAACAGTGATGTGTCCTGTTGACTACTGAATGACTGAAGACAGTGAAGTTATAGCTATTATAGCTACAGCTTTATGCTATGTCGCAGTCGGTGTTTCCCTATCGTCAGTGTAGAATGTGGTATTGTATACGCTCATAGTCGATGCTTGCTGACCAAGATTCAAAACTTTCTCCAGAAAACACATCCTGATCAGACAGATAACAAAGAAGAAATGCATCTGCTATAAATGGCTTATTCTGAGAGTTATTTCAACAACGGAAAAGCTCACCTACCTCAGCTATGCAATGGCGTGTATTCGCTTGTGTCCCGGATGTTGAAGTACATGTACCGGCTGGACTTTGGACACTGAGAACACTTTATATTTTTAGCGTGACACATTCATACAACGCGTGTGTGAAATGCATGAGTCGAGTTACATGATGATAAACAAGTCGGTCGTGCAATTTTCAATAAGCAAGGTTGCGGGTACTTTTCATGATAAGGCAATTATGGCCACCAAAGTCAGATGTACGGCTACAACATCATTGAGCGTAATTAACGCCAGAATTCAAATACACTTGTTTAAATTTCGAACTCAAACTTTAGATTTGAAGTGGCATTTCAAATCTAACCCTCCCCTCCCGTTTACAACATTCACAATTTTCGTACCTCCAAATTTTTAAATGTTCATACTCGCATTTTAAATTTTCGTACCTATTCGATGTCGGATTTCTAACTTTCGATCTCCAATCTTTGATTCTCTGATTTTTTTTTAATTATTATCGTGTTTGCACCTTTTTAGCATACGTTTGCTTTCAACAGACGTCTCTTTGGATGCTAACCAGTCACCGCATGCCGAACAAGAGACTAAGGCCAATCACTTGGGTTCATAGAAATTATTGATGTAGCTGATCAGTTAGTTAGAGGGTCAGTACTACCTGGTGTCCCACCTTCCCTCTCATGACCTACGTTTCTTGGAGCATCAGGGTCTGGACGATTAGAGGTCATCAGATTAATTTGCTATTTGTAACAAATGTCTTGCTCGTTTATTTTCTTCTTAGAAATTTAAATCTGGCCAGTGGTGTTTGAAAAAAATACAGGAAGCTGACATATCGGACGATAGTGCAGAGAACAGTCGCGCTCGTAGTTAGGTACCCGTCTGGATCGTAATGCTGTCAGTAACGGAAGCTGACGAACCAAGATGTAGATTGTAGCACAACCTTAAACTTTATTAAAGATGGCGACCGTATAGTTCACCGTCAAAGGTCTGATCTGTAATATCTCTGGTGTAAATTCTGTCAAAGTTAAATACGTCTCTAAAGCTTACATAACTATAATATTATCATCATCATACAACGGTCATCACGTGGAAATTTTCCTGCCAGTCTTTGATTTGTTTCTTAAGATTAAATAAGACCACACCATGGAATATCCCGTTTCGATTGCTTTCATTGAAACCTTAACTAATAATGAATTAAAAGCATCACACTATATCTAATCTTCTTTTCGTAAGATTTTGAGTCAATGACCTTCACACGCCTTGGCCACGTGAGGGACGCTTCCAGATGATATCTCTACACGGGAGGGCATTACAGTATGATACTTTCAGAGATGATGTATTATAACGCTGCCATGTTACGATTACGCAATAGACAAATAGAAGTAGTCTGAATTGAGTTACGGTTTCTAATCTCATAAGTCGCATCCAATAAAACAGTGTTTCAAAGCCAGCTGTGCACACTACTTGTGTACATCGCCTGAGACTACATGAGGTCAACAGATTTCAGAATGTTTTGGTTCGGGCCAGATCCTTGAAAATATGTTATAAAACTACAATGGCCTAATATCATGATAAGGTTAGTGTTCGTGGAAGTAGAAGGGTGCCGTTTACTAAAACCATTGATCGCTTATGATGAAGAAAGGAGGAGTATAATCTACGGATAAACTTGAAAATATTTAAAAAAAACAGTTGCGTAATGTTGGAAGCATGCTCAATAAAGAAACATTGTGAACAGTCTTGTGGAAAACTGTATGTTTTGCTCATCGTCGGTTTTTACACCAGCGATTGTCATGATGGTTATCTTTTTCCACAGTGGCTTATACTCCAGTGTGAAGTATTTCCCTTAAAATGTTCAGTCAGGATAAGTTTACCGTAAAGTTTACCATGAACCGAAAACGTCACGATAATGCGATAGCACTAGAACAATGGAAGAATACTCAACTCAATTTTGACAAGAAACATTGTTACAACCGTTGGTGTATTTGTTCACTTCAATTTTAAGGTGGAAGGTAATTTTGAACAAATTTCAATCTCATTTTTGAGATATTGATTAATAACCGTTACACCAACCTTGTGTTGGTGCTTTATTTCTGATTTTTACTTTATCATAGCAGAAAGCAAATAATATCGAGTTTTCAATGTGAAAGTTTCACATCATAGACACTTATTATTTGATGTTTCATTATTTGTTCACATGAAACTTGGTCACCTTTTCATTGACACCCTTCTTTGCACTTCTATATTTGCGTATGTCTTTCGCCAGGGGGGAGTATTCTCTAGAGCTAACAGTTTTCTGCGTGGGCGGTTTTCTTTTCTACCGTTACACACGTAACAAGAAAAGGGCCCCTACACTTCCACAACATCGATTGCGCCTACACTTCATCTCATGCGAGCTTTACAACCCACGCTCAAAGACAAGCATCCCGATCTTACAATGAAATCGACAAGCTGAGGTGTCACGAAATATTTAAAGTTCACGCACTTGTCAAGTGACCATAGTAAAACAAGCATTGTGACTTAATCTGGCCAAAACGTTAGTCACTTGATTTCTCAGACTTGATCTTCCATATTAGACCTATCAACAACAGTCGAAATAGTTTGTGATCCCCGCGACAAAATACAGTGCCAAATATTTTGCTCTACTTCACTTTAAATCGCATGAAAGAATAAAGAAGCGACGCAAGATCTTTGAACCACGGGCACTCATGTTCTGAATTGATAGTCTCAATCGAGTACTACTAGTGATTTTAAGGCTGTTCAATTCAAAATTCAGCTTGAAAATAAACTTTATCATAAACTTAACTCTGATATGTTGCCAGATAAGTGTGTAAACAAATTGATAACGATCGATGCTGTACAGACTAAAATACCCGGCTGTGGCACTCACAGGAAAAGCTGTGTATCCATGCTTCTTCTGAAAAATATCAAAACATGCATCAAAACAAAATAATACAGATAAATGCACACTAATGAATCGCCTTTATTATAGAATAATACACGTTAATTTACATTAATACAGGCTTGGTGAATACAAGCAATGGATTCTTGACTGTATTCATCTGTGTATGCACTTTTCAGCTAAAATAGAGGCAAAAATCCATGTTAATTTAATAAGTATTGTTAGGTTTTCATGCAGTGAATTTATATTAAGGTCGGCCAAAACAAAGTTTGTAAATTTCGACGAAAATGGAATGCCCACTTAGCAAAACCCGGAAATAATTTATGTCAAATTTTGAACCGCAAAAAGTGCACGTCAGTTGCCTGACCACTTTCTCTCAAAATTGTACATTGCAAAATAATGATATCTACTACAGGTTGTCGACAAAAGGATTCAGTGGGAAAATTTAATTTCTTATCCACAAATAAGCAGATAAATCTGAAGCAGTGTGATTGGGTATGTGAACGTCACCAACTTAAAATATCGATGACATCAAATCGACGAAGTAATCTATCAATATATTTAAATTAATGAGAATACTTTACAATGAATGATTAAAAATGTATAAGCACTCACATGTCATTTACATCGGTACGTATTTTTAATGCACTAAACCTTTGTGCAACTCAGTGCTATATCTTGTAACATTTCTATTTCTCGATGGGAGAGTAATTCTATAAACTGAATTAATGATGAATGATCATAATAATAACTTCAAGATTTACTGTTTTCAGAGAGCACTCAAGAAGAAAAAAACAATGTCCTCTATTTTATGCTACAGATTTACAGCCAAATCTACAGCCAAAATTTGAAGTATGTCTCTCGAACGTGAACAAAAGTTTCATTCCAGCAAAATAAATAGTGTTCGATATAATTTGTAACTTTTTGCAAAACTATTGTAATACATAGCTGTGCAATAAACGTAGCTTTCCATATTCTGTCCCTATGTTGAAAGTTGGAAACGAGCATAAGGCAATATTCTCATCTTATATGTCTTGACAGATTTTGACGGCTTATCATTTCTTCAGAATGCAAAATATGCTAAAGTGATCTCCGTAACGATAAAAGAAATAATTCAAAATAGTCTGACAGCAAACTGCTTGCACTATATGTAGCGCCATCGTCGGCAAATAGGAAAAACGTGTTTGTTTCGATGCAACTAAAACTATAATTGTAAGCCTTCAAGATTTAACTAAAATTGAAATCAAAACGCTGGTTAAACCTATCTTATCTATTTGTAAATGTCGACATAATAATTTGGTTTGACTGATATAATCAACAGCAGAGTAAATTTGCTGCACTCATAGACTGTCGGAAGTCGCTCATGTTATTGTGGCCTACAGTTGGAACATTGCGCTGACCTTTGGCTCTCGGTTGTGTGGACAAGCATACTCCTCGGCATCTGCAACACTGGCAATGTCGGTAGTATAGTCATTATGGCGTCAAAGTAATCCAATAATCCAAATGATACAAGGTAATAAAATTACCAGGTTGCATAAACACAAATATTTACAATTTCAGGACACGAGGGACTGTCGACAGTCTACTGCGTTTGTGACAAACAAAACATTGCAAACTTCACCACAGATGGCGCTATAAAACATGTTCCTACAATATTAGGCCGCGTTCAAAAAAAGTGGTGAGGGGGGGGGGCCTGGAGGAATTTAGGGGGGGATTCGAAAATTTTTGGGGTAGTCGAGGGGGGACTTGAAAGTTTTGCTCTGCCTATAGGGGGGACCTGAAAATATTTTGACTCCCAACATTTTGATGTCGTCCAATGGTTCTAATGTTAGTAATAATTGAACAAAATCTAGAACCGTTTTGTCGTATTTTATGTCTTTAATCTCGAAAAAGTCTAAAAATGTATGAATGCCATTACATTTTCGTAGAACAAGTTGGCCTTGTAATGGGGCAGGAGCTACAACTGTTGATAATTTTTCAATAATTCTATGCAATGTATCAAACACAGTTTCTTGGTGTCTCTCTACAGCATGCTGAAAAACACAATATTCAGTTTGTCAACAAAGCCCGTTTGTCTAAATATGACTCTGATGTAGTTTAAGAAGAGTTTCAGTCATAGGACACTCAATTGACAGTGAAACATACATCTACTTGTACACAAGATCCAGCCAGAGAGCAACACATAGAAGACTAGGGACTAACAGTTACCATGGATTTTTGAATTCTGGCATATTAGAACAATCAAATATTAGAGAAAAAAGATGGGGTCACCCATAATTGATCTTATACAAATGTACAATGAAAAGTCAGTTCTTCTAAAATCACTTAAAATCAATATATAAAACCATTCATTTCAAGTTCATGCAGTGAATGAAATTTTCACATCTCATTGTACCAATAACACAAAAGTAAAACTTTGAACAGTAAAGACTCTAATTTAAATGGAAATATGTGTGACTAAATGGAATCTTTTATTTTTATCAAATTTGCCATCATTACACCCAAAATTTCTGAGATTAAAACATTATTTTCATGGAATATTTAAACCTTCCAGTATTGTCAATTTTGTAAAACATTTCATTAGTGGCATCTAAATTGTAGTTGTCTTGTACTTTTGAAGAAAAAAAATTTGGTTGGTCACTGTGCTCATTTTTTCACAATTTGGTTAAACGTAGCTAGGAATACACAATTTTCATACTCTCTCATGATTGTCATTTTGTGAACTTTTCAGCTGGTGCCATTGAACTGGCCAGAGTTGGATAAACTCAAGTCGGCTTAGACTGAGAAATCCAAAAAGTTCACTGATGCATTTAAAAATGAATCAATTTAAGAACTTGCATAAGGTATATGGCTCTACAACCTGCTGATATAAAGAGATAGTGTTGAACATTTGCGTGCAGAACGACACATTACATGATTTTTTTACTCTGCGTGCATTCCTAATAAATATGCGGCTATATGGTAATTTTGGGGGGGACGTGAAAATTTTTGAGGGTATTGAGGGGGGATCTGAAAAAAAATAAGATTTCAATCGCGATTCCTCCAGCCCAACGCGGCCTTAGAGTACATATAGTCACTTAGACTCCCAGGAGCTAATCTGCCAACAGCAAAACACAGTCTTCTTAGCAGAGTTCTGTGATACAACCATAATACTTCTCTTTTCTCAATTTATTCCATCTTAAGTCGTCCTTAAGTACTTGTATAAGAACTTTGTAAGTACTCGCAAAGTCCTGCACAAGTCTGCATGGGCCCTGCGTAAGTCGAAGCCATAAAACACACCAGAGAGAGCAGCTTGGGCTGCCTGAGTGCTTTCCGGTTTCAGTTATCATCTGGACGCCCACACTATCCTGCGCTTATAGATAGAATAATTCATAGTCTAGAAAAATCTAGGATTCTTTTTCTTTTCATACCAGTATGTAATTAGTGCCCTAACTTTTTCTTTGACAAATCCAGACACGGGGATTGGTAGGCACTCAGTTTCTTCTGTGCATGTGTCCCTGGGACTAAATTTTTCATATGTCCTCTTCCCACTCCTTAGCCTAACGTGAACAGACAGCTGCTACGTAATTAATATCTTTAGAGATTTAATTTTACCAGCAAAGTTAAACAATTAAGACGTGTGATCTGGTAATGTTATGTACGGGATTCCGGGATGCATAATATTAAGTGGATAACATGAAGATGTTTTAATGAGTTATTAACCTGTGCTACTGTAATGTCTCCGGACCTGTGAACAACCAGATTATACCCGCAGCAAGGCAACGCACATAAAACCCAATACTCTGGAAGGCTTTGTTTCTATGGCTCAGACTTACATGGGACTTATGTTTAAGTACTTATGTGGACTTATGCGGAGGTTTGTAGGTCCGATGGATAAAGTCAGTCTTCGTTATATACTGAGAACAGACGTGGCCATGTGTGCGTTAAGGTAGAACACGCCTCGCGGACAGATAGTCGGCCTCTCAAATTTCCACAATTTTATCTGATTTACCTCTTATGAGGGCTCATGTTAAAGCTCTTGGAAAAGGAATACTTTTCATTTTTTACTGGTACTTACTTTTTCGAAAATCCAAAATTTAATTATCCCCCATTTTTAATTTCAAATATCGCAAAATGTTGATTAATTTGTTTTAAAAGTTCCAAACGTTGCACGGCGATCCCCGATTTTTATTGTTGATTTGCTAAGATAATGGTTTAAAGTTTCATTCAGGAAAGTTTGAGCAAAAGTTTCAGTCTTTCACTTACTACCTTTCACACCTGAATGTAGAATGTTGCCTTGATGTCCTGGCGTACCTCAGAGTCTGAGCCTTGTGAGATGGAAAATGCACCATTCTGCACAAGTTAAAATAAGAATTTATGAGGCTTTTGGGTTTGATGGTCATAGAGAATGTGTTATTGGTAGTCGAAACTGGTGGTTGGAGAAAATACCGCGCTCTCATTGGTGAATACTTTATAGTACCATGTCTAGTCTCCAAGTGAAGATCCGAAATAAATTGACGACTCTGTTAGAGCGTAGACTAAGGTTGAGCAAAACGTATATAAGTGCCTTTCCGCCTTCTGCTGATCAAACTGGCCAGCCAGGCATCTCAGATCGGGGAAAAAACATTTTTGAGAGGGACATAGCCCTCTACTCTTACATTAATCTCGTAAAGAATATGAAAATCACATCTAGCTACCATCACGATCACAATTATACAGCATTCTGAATATGGATAGTACACCCAAGCTATCTTGAGATGGAATACAGCACAACCAAGGTATAGCCGAAGTCATGGGTGTCAAGGTGCTCAATAGTTAAGATGGCGTTCAAATCAATCTACTTATATTGTAAGTGACGACGTGGGTCATTGACATCGTATCAAGCATAATTCAGGTAGCAAATAATTTCTCCATATTTCAGTTTCGTTATTTCTTCATTCTGCTCTCTCGTCATTTTGCCATTTCGCCGTTTCGTCATTTGGCCGGTTAATATCAAACTTTGTTATGTAGGCGGCGACAAACACTGTACTGCAGCATCTGACCTTACCAGAGGTCATGTTGGCGCTGTTGAAATATTTAATCGAGATTCAAGCTGTGGCAGCTGTTACAATGGACGCAATGGGTATTCTAGGTAAGTTTGCCGGCCATGCACACCTTCATTATATATACATTAAGTTGAATTTCAAGATCAAGATCATGATTGTGTGCGCGATCCCTGTTTTCATTGCCGTTACCCATATGTGCATTATAAATACACGATAGACTGTTTTGGCTGCGGGTACGAAGTATGTGCTCAGACTATATCTCACTTCCGCCTACAATTTCAGTATTTAGCCAATATTTCGAATACACCTTCATTAAAATATCTATCAACGGTCAGCGAGAGCGACAGTATTTCAATGGTGATCTTAATCAAAGTAGGGATTTAAGTTTTCCTTTAAATCTGCTCTAGAAAATTACTTTCGGTTTGATATTGTCTGTCGTGCCTGTTCTGCCTTTCATTGTGATAAAAGTTCAACGACCTCTATGATTTGTTCGCGGACGATTAATGCTGCTATATTTATGCATAAGCAAGAGTTATGTAGAGTTACGCGGACTAATATCATAATATTTATTATTTCAAGCTGCGTTGCGTAGATTTCAGGATGTCGATCTCAGTCATGGGAACGCTCCTCCGGTCATTGTTGATACGCGGAAATGGATGTCATCGGAAAAGCCAATTCAGGTAGGGACTTGCCCTCAGTCGCTATGACGTCAGCCTAACAATCACTTGTGATAAGAAACACACACATGACCCGTAGGCCACTTGTGCCTAGCGCCTACGGTCCTTTTTGCTTGGTCTCGAGAAATAATTATTAATCGGTTAATAAATTATTGGTTAATTTGAACTTGTAAACGTCCAAATTGCGCTTTGCCTTTCCCGGTTAATAATACATGCTTAAATTTTCCTGCTTTGTGTTCCCATAGACAGTCTAGTCGAATGTCACTAAATTGTGAACACGATAGCGATGCACTTGGTGCATCCAGACCTGAGTAAACATACATGTACTAAATTTAGCATTTCACACTAAGTAATGTCTTTCTCCTGTGTTTTATTCTATTAGATGTGATCGAGGCATTTAACAGATGTTATTTATTTCATTGACCTTAATGTTACAATTTCAATTCACAGAGAAGATGGAGTTTGATTTCGTCATCTTTGCACATTCTTCGTAATTTAGTAAAGTCGAAATCAAACCATAAATACTTTGATAATCGGGAGGCTAAACGAGTTCTACATTTCTACAAGGGATCCAACACCCCCGAGTGAAGCTTTCCTGCGTGTCTGACTCTAAGCTACGTGATCAACAAAGATAATGAATCGGACTTAGTAAACGACGAAAATGGTAAATTTAAGTTGCAAACTTGCTCAATTGTTCAATGCTCATAAATATACATGCACACAAGTTATTCGCCATAATCTACGTGACCAGAGATCATATTTAAGCACTTGAACGTAAAATAGAATTGAACCAGCTATAAAAACATGTTACCTCGTTTTCTGATCTAAGTTAGATTTTTATCTCTGACGATAACGTAAACCAGAAAATTGCATTTCTCTGTTCGTAGTAAGGCTAGCTGGTGAGGTAATATTACTTAATTAACGAGATTTCAACTGAATGCCTATTACATTTTCCTGACATGTTATTCATCATATTTAATATTTGCAGGAGCAATTGTGATTATCACTGGATTTCTGCAGAAAAGCTTGCAAGGGAGGCATCATGGGTTTTCTATTGAAGAACTGATAGAAGGGCTGGAAAACTTATCAGAGCATCCTAGGAATAAAGACAACGTGAGTTGATGTGTAAAGAAGTTTGTAATTCTCCAAAAGCTCAATGTTTTGAAAAAAAATTGGAATATACATTATTACTTGTCCTTGTCCGTTAAATATCTTCACTAAACGTGTAAAATGACTTTAGTTTGGGACTTTTAAGTTATACTGAAGCTGTAATTGAAGTCGATAAATGTGATCGCGATATCTTGCAGAACAAATAAAGAAGTTTGCATATGAATTATATATCTTGTTTCATCGTGAAAAAAATAAAATTAACCAAGGTACAAACGTAAAAAAGGGCAAGTTATCTTTCTCTGAAGAAGTTGCAGAAAATATAAACGCTCAAAGATGAAACAAACAATATAAGAATCGGTTTTTCATTTCAAGTAATTAAATTATTTGTTATAAACTAGTTATGTCTACGCTTTCGCAAATGGTTACTTAAATTGCAAATGAACAATTAGGTGCGCTTAGGCTGGTAGATAGTCGTATACTAATATACGGGCAGGCGATAAAACTTGTGGCTTGGTCGGCCAGTATAGTTCATTGAGGGAAAAGATGCGTGTTTAATAAGTCCCGCCATTCAGACAGAATCATGGAAACTTGCGTAGTAAAATTCTGTTCTTCTTACTTGATACATAGTAAATCACAGTTGAAGCCATCTGAGTTGTTGTTCTAAAAACGTGTTGACTCCAGTTACCAAAGCCTTCGAAATCGTTGAAATCATTTATAGTTTCGACGTGCGACTCACCCTTCTGTACAAAGGTTCTAGGAATCCCATTTGCTTGAGTTTCCTTATCTTTACAGTGTAAAAATTATAATGTGGCCCGTGCATGTTTGCCTTTCTCCTCGTAACCATTAACTGACGTGTGTGGCAAATCTAATCCTCTCCATCAACTTTTACTTCAGATCAAGCGAAGAGCTGTACCATTCTTGTTTGAGATTTTAGAGAAGTGTGAAGAATCGGAAAAGACCTTCATACGGCGTTGCCTCAGCAAAATTGATCTTTATAGCGACAACGACGAGACAGCAGAAGACATCAGTGGCATACATGAAAATTTGACAACACGTGAGTTTCACTGGCAGTAGCTTTATAAAGACCATTGTTTACTGTATATGCATTCGACTTCAATTTGTTAAATACAGTGATGTCACAATATCTGCAGATCATGATAAACTTAACAACGAAGGAAAAAATACTTGGATTTTTTCCTATGATTTTCAATAGCGGTGGATCAAGTCATTCATTCAAATGTTGGTTTAAGGAGAACATTTTTCTAATACGTGAACGTAAATCAAATGCCTGTTGTTAAGGTGAAACTGCATGTTGCCAAAACAGTGCATGCATTTGCATAAATTGACCCTTTTGTAACTTGCAACTGGTTCACAAGCGAAAAGTAGAACTCAAGCGATTTTTTAATCTTTCGTTAACAAATTAATGAAAATTGAATGAATATTTGCGAAAAAGTGATTTTAAAGCAAAAGGTAAACTGTGTTGGATGCAGCGCCCCCTTAAAAGTTTGAATTAACGAGTAACAATATCAAACTCTGAACACGTGACTCTCTTCCTTGGTACCATGAATGGATTTCTAAACTCGGAACAATCGGTCGCGCACGAATAAAAACGTGCAGTAAATCAAGTATATTATAACCATCCATTTTTCCACACGGCCTTTTACTCGCAATCGAAATGAAATTATTTTAATGTAATTTTTGTAAGTTTCACCGTATACTTATTGATGGCTTTTGCACTGTTTCGTATAGCCGTTACAGGTCTCAGCTTCGATCCAGGTAATAGTCTAGTCGGAAGGTAGGGTCCCCGTGCACCCCATGGATGTATTTTTTAACCTACATTTTTGTAATCCTTAGGGTCTATATTTAATGAATTTTGATGTTCCCAAAATCAAATCGTGTCCCATGGGGTTCATTTGGCGCCACCTTTGCCGCCATCTTGGCCGCCATCTTGGATTTCAACAATGGGGTAGGGGTCACGTATCTACCGCTCGACGGAAACAGAAACAATAAAATACTATAAACGTTACATTTTTAGAAAGCCAAGATCATGGCCTTTTCATTGATATATAACTTAATAGGGATTAATTAATATTCGAACATCGATTAGACTTTATAACGGCCATTGGCCGTAAATCGTAAAATTTGCTAAATTTCACACCCAATAATTAAGTTTCCATTCCTAAAAACAATTTTTCATAAGGTATTTATATATTTTTTGGAAGACCTCAGTGCAATAAACAAGAAAAACAAGATT
>LD364225.1:36407-88876 GCA_001465055.1 Ptychodera flava | reverse complement strand
GCTTGTTTGTTTTTCACATGAAGTATATTGTATTTTTGAGGAAGTTTTGAGGAATGTATTCTGTATTTTTTGTCCCATGTGATTTCCTATTTAAGTATTTTAAATAAACAATTAAAACCGATACCTCTTCTATGATCTTGCTTTGGTAGATATGTGTGTATGTTAGCTGGGTTAAATATGCAAAGTAGTTAATACAACAATGATATTAATGTAGTTAATGAGTGCAGAACTACAGTACAATAGGTGCAAAAACAGAACAATCAGGTTCATATTTGGACCTACAAGATCCAAATTACAGAAGATTGAATATGTTTCTTTATGTTGTGCATAAAGATGTATAAATACAAATCAGGTTGATGCATAAATGTGAATCTTTATGCATCTGTAATGTCCTGCATAAAGGTGATTAAATTTAGTCAGCCATTAAACCCTTTTATGCACAAGCATAAAGGTGCATAAAGTTCCATCTTTATGCTGCATAAAGATGATTACAGATCATCTTTATGCAACTTTATGTCACCTTTATGCTGCGCATAAATCTAGATTTTCATCTTGTGTAAGCTTTAGGTTGCTTACAGTCATAACAGAATTGTTCATTTCGTAGTGCATGAAGAGCGGAAGTATGTGTGAAATGGATTATTCACTCTGAAATTATACCGTAACTGTGGTGGTGACCTACTACATTGATCTGTCGATAATATGTCTTCTCGTACACAAATGAGGAGAACGTCACGTGCTCTTTCAAATTACGATTTATTTCACATATATTGGTATCGACAGTTGTTGCATGACGAAAAACGGTTATGTGATCACTAAGAATGTTGAGCAAGTGATAACGCGAGGACAATTAACTGAATTGTGCAATCAAAAATAGAAAAAGTGCAAGATTTAACTACAACAGAACAAGCTCACCAGGAGAAAAGCTGTGTGTATATCAACAGACTTACTATCTCTTTATACGGTAAAAACGTTCCATGTAGAGGTGAAAATAATATAATCTCACACCCCCAAGGACCTGGGATCAGATTTCTCACACGAGTTGGGGATACTTTGTCTCGCACTCGCCTGCGGCTCGTGTGAGACAAAATATCCCAAAAGAGTGTGAGAAATCTGATCCCAGGTTCTTGGTGTGTGAGATTCTTTTTCTCACATGACCACAAAATGCATTAAATTCACATTAGACACGTAAAACATTATCCAAAATAGTGACAACTCTGTCGTCTGCCACTGTACTCTGACCTGCTTACTTTGTAGTTCCGGTCCGTGTGTTACTCGTCGTGCCATTGGATAACATTTCGCGCGTGGAACGAAACGGACTGTTTATCATCCAATCAGAGCTTGTGTAATATTTATTGCAGAGTGTGGAACGATTTCTGAGAGTGTGGGATCGATTTTTCCCACACCGTCGATCCCGCACTCCCAGCGGCCAGGAATGTGAGAAAGTGTCTTCACAGTGTCTTTAGATTGACCTCATAACGTTTAAGACTACTGAACCCAATCTTTAACGCACAAATCTATTTTGCAGTATATATATATATATATATATATATATATATATATATATATATATATATATATATATATATATATATAATACACGCTCATACAAACATATATATATATACATATATAATACACACACATACACACACACACACACACACACACACACACACACATATATATATATATATATATATATATATATATATATATATATTTAGACAGGATAATAGTTGGTAGATATGACATTATCGTGAAGGATATAAAGGGATGGTTGACTGAGATTCATAATACAAAGTTTGACTTAAACCATATTGATGGTACGGTAATAACGTCTGTTTTTTCGAATAATTAATGAACAAAATAATATTTTTCTTCAAAATTCGTAAACCCACAGAAAATAGAAAGACTAGCAACGCGGCATGCCTTTTGTTTCATGATCGTCTTGCTAGACTATGGCCTTTTCATATTAAAATGAGCTTCACAGCTGTTCGAGTTTTTGGAGACTTTCTTCGTGGTTGATAATTACAGGAGATTATGGGAAAAGTACGACGAGATGGCATTGTGCTGCCAGTCGCGTAACAACCATACTTACTTTGTGAGCTCACGGGGCAGAAATACTGCTCTACGCCAAACAAAACATAACACGCCAGCCATTTCATAAACATGTCCTTCCATAGCCAATTTTTAAAAGACGATATGACTGACCGTAAACCATTGAGTAAAACCAGACAGAATGGATAAAAGACTTTTCAAATTTGGTTAAAACACACTCATTATATACTCATAAAAATATGAGAGAAATTTTTAAAATCTTAAAAACTCACTTTCCCGATGCTCAAAACTTTCCCGTTTTCGCCAACACGCCAATTCCGCTCAGTGCCACACGACAACAACAACACAAACTTTGTTGAACATACTTTCGCTTAAAAATCGGCGAAAATCTGGAAACTACCGAGGGGTGCATGGTCGGAACTCTTCGGAAAAGAGAGGCGAGAGCTACCTGAGGCGAGGCGTACATGGGGGGGGGGGGGCTTACGGAACCGCTTCACACCTTGAACAATACCCGTTGCCAGTCTGTATCTCTATTTGTCTGTGGTAAACCCTAGTGATAAAGACAATGCTTAACTCCATATACGTGACTTAAATTGCAATTATAAGATGAAGTACTCTCCCGAGGGTATCGTTGTAAATCGCCTAAGTCCTATTTTACGGAAGGCTCGACTCGCAAGTAATTGACTACAAGGGTTGCCATACCACCTAGTGTTTAAAACAATGCACATTACTGGTCCTTATTGGCGTCATGAATATTATCTTACAATAAGTAAAACAAATGAAAATATGACACACTCTGCTGGTTGTTTAAAGCTGAAAATGCAAGAAGAGGACTATATTGACTCATATTCGGAACAGACTTAAATTGATCCAAGTAAATATGATCCACTTTCATACGATTCCGTAACTTAGGACATAAATACTGAAGAATATTTGTCAGACAACAAAAATGCCTCAAGTGAACATAACTAGACTAATATAATTATACAATTGTAACAACATAATTGTAGGGTCTAACTGCTTAAAAAGCCAATTGAGAGACTCTTAAGAAATCCATGTTGTTTTCCTAAAGGAAGATTGGCTTTTCTTCTTTAATGATTGTACAATTCAAAACGATGTATAAAAAAAGAAGTACAGAATTGATCGCTTTGATAAAATTAAAAAAAACAATTGCTTTCCTTTGTCAAAGAATATCTAACATGTTAAAGATTACAGCTAACAGCATCATTAATTCAGTAAAATCTCGATCGATTGGATTCAAATTTTTTAATCCAGTCTAAGTCTAAGCCGCTCAGTTAAATCTCAACCCTTAAAAGTGATTCAATAAACTGGTGAAAGTTGTTACAATTTGTATGACAGCGAACTCGTACACTTATAGTTGCTCTCATAAATCTCAGACATAGCTTAATCAATGCAAAACGTACAACATTTAACTGAGTGAAAAACAACCTCGATGACACACTGAACAATGATGTCACCAGAATATTACCATATCCACGATATGGCTCGAGCTGCAGCAACAAGTTCTCCAAGCGACGAAAGATATGAATATCCACTCCTCGCGTACTCGGTCCAACCTTGCTTTGTCATCTTGTGTGTTTGACACTCACCTTTCTCCCAGACGTCGTACTCATTTGTTGTTTGGAAATTACACTTGGTTGAAATGACAATTTTCCATTCACGATCGAACAGTATGTTTATCGTTACGTCGTTCCATTGCTGTAAATAAGTATAACGCATTATAGTTTGACAATCCATGAATGCAATATATGTAGTAATCACGCTTTCAATTTAATGACAAAAGTAAAGTGTCGATAAATATGTACAGTAAAAGTATTCAGGATATATGGAATTGCATCATTAATAAGAGACTAATAAGGAAGTGAAAGTTTAAAACAATGAAGTTCAAACATCATAGTAACACAAGAGTTTTGGATGAGGGCAGACCCCCGAGCTACCGTCTGACCGACAGCCAATGGCGAAATAAGCATATTTTTTTCTTAAGAAACGACTTCACAACCGACATTTCTATTTACTATATGTGTTTCTAGAATTTAAAAGTGGATTTTGCGTAGTTGACCGAATGAAAACGAAAAGGAACATTTCAATACTTAGCGATCGCTGTTTAACAAAGTATCGGACACCAAGCTCCTACTTATGTAAAACGATATGAACACATCACAAACTCATTCTGTCATGGCGATGAAATTCGACGGATAACAGAATGGGTCAACAAAACTAACATTAACATGCCCCATTAATTTATAGTTTTGTGAACTCCTTAAACACTGTAAAGATAGAAATTTGTTACACCTCAAATTATTTTATATGAATAATAATAACTACTACTTCATTGACCAGTACCGCATGTAGAATCGCGAATGCCAGCCGGCAGGAAATATCTACATTGGTTATTAAATTCCAAAATTGCTCATCACGAATTCCATTTACCACCTCATTTATAAGTAATAACCATCAGGATAGGCAAATAATTCATAGTATCGTACGTCGTACATTATGCTGACCACAGTATTAATTGTGCACAGAACCTGTCCGAACTGTAAAGAAGGCCAAGTAATTTAACCCACTCTTTCTCCTGTTATCATCGTTTCTTGTTCAATCATGGTCCTACAATACTGGACTAGTTTTCTTTCGTCATCAGTAAGGATTTCCCGCAGTTCTTTTAGCACCACTTGAATGGAAGATCGCGTGATTGGTGGTGAAAACCATTTGCGGTAGTCACGTGGTATGTCGATGTCCTTTGATGATGCTGATAATAGAATAAAGACAAACAACAACATTGGAACAAGAGAAAGTG
This sequence comes from Ptychodera flava, assembly GCA_001465055.1. Lineage (NCBI taxonomy): Eukaryota > Metazoa > Hemichordata > Enteropneusta > Ptychoderidae > Ptychodera > Ptychodera flava. Next base: position 84,000 of record LD364225.1, on the reverse strand, counting down.
TTGAATCGTTATTTTAAGCCTTACTCAGCCTTATTCATTAAAATTATCAACACAGATTGAATGAGGAATTGTGTTTTGGAAATGAAGCGATATTGAGGTTTATCGCGTTTATTTTTTTTGTTTTTGAAGTTGCTTGATGATGTTTTGGCGTTGATGATTGCTTTTGCTGTTTTGTTTTGATGAAGATTTCGGAGATAGAAAGTGCGTTGTATTTTGGCATAGAAGTTACCATTTACAGTAGTACAGTCATGCCTATCGGTCGTTGCTATGGTTACTCTAAACCTTTGACCGTGATATCAGAATACACCAGACAAAATTACGTCATCCTTCTCAATGTCCGCCACCTTCCACTTCACTCACCTTGCACACAAATTAAAGAATATAATCATTGATATATGGCACAATTTTCGAATGATTTTCAGTCGATTTTCTTTTATTTTATGTAGAGTAGTCAAACTTTGAGTTTGTCATTTGATGTATATTAAATAATTTTATGAGTATTTCTGTAAATATTTTAGATGCGTTAATGTCCGTTTGTAATTTTTAAGGTACACGAATAATGACACTTCATGCTAACTTGTCAAATATGTGATTTACGCGTATTTTAACCACACTGCCATACAATACTTGTGATTCTTTTTATTTTAAGTAGATTGCAGTTGTCAGCTACATCGCAAAACTCGGTTACTCGCTTTTACCGACGAGGACGCTGGTTATTATAAAGGTGTGAGAGTGTAACGCCTCCCCTGTAGAGATTTTATGTCGAAGCGTCCCTAACGTTGCCAAGGCGTGTGAAGGTCATTGACTCAAAATCGTACGAGAAAGAGATAACATATAGTGTGATAATGTTAATTAATTGTTGGTTAAGATTTCAATGACAAGAACGGGATATTCCACAGAGTGATCTTATATAATCTTAAGGAACAATCAAAGACTGGCGGGAAATTCCACGTGGTGACCATTGTATAATGATGATAATTTTATACTTATGCAAGCGTTAGAAACGTATTTAACTTTGTAGAGTATTTAGACCAGAGCTGAGACGGTGGATGATACGGACGTCATCTTGTAATGAAGTATAATGTTGTGTTTCAATCTACATGTGGTGTGTCAGCTTTAGTTACTAGAAGGCATTACAGTCCAGACTGGTACCTCAACTCGTTATTCCTCTTAACTACGAGCGTGACAGTAGTAGTAGTAGTAGTAGTAGTAGTAGTAGTAGTAGTAGTAGTAATAGTAGTAGTAGTAGTAGTAGTAGTAGTAGTAGTAGTAGTAGTAGTAGTAGTAGTAGTAGTAGTAGTAGTAGTAGTTTGTATATTGTTGCGACCTGCAAGTCTTGAGTTGCCTAGCCCTATGGACTTAAACGTCACCATTTACATTTTAACAAGTAAAATAACAGAAAGTAAGGAATTGATGGATAATCTATACAAGTGAATCGAATCGAATCAAAATTGAACATACATACAAAATCATCTCCTTTTATAAAACGCCCTTTCAATAAAATTCGCAAGCTGTCTCGCTGGACCACAAAAAAGATATTCCAAGTTATCTTCATTTTTGCATCCCTAAGTAGTTGCAGATTGTTTGCCAAGATGTTGTTAAGGTACTTTATCATATTGATGACATTCAAAGAGAAAATTACTTTTATCCTCAATACCCATACGCAACTGAGCAATTAACGACCGTTGACATATATTTTTCCACTCTGTAACTTAAGGGACTGGTCACTTTCTTCGGCCTGGGGAGAGCGATGAATCATATTTGCCGCTGTCAAAAAGTGGCTGACCCCCCTTTTCCAACTTTTGAAAATAGGGTGACCCTCCCTACTACTAAAACAAAAGTTGGAATATAAATTGAATAATTCAGAGTGTATGTATATATTTATATATATATACATATATACATATATATATAATTCATCGCTCTCCCCAGGCCGAAGAAAGTGACCAGTCCCTTAATTTACAAAGTGGAAAATATATGTCAACGGTCGTTAATTGCTCAGTTGCGTATGGGTATTGAGGATAAAAGTAATTTTCTCTTTGAATTTCACCAAGAAGATAACTTGGAATATCTTTTTTGTGGTGCAGCGAGACAGCTTGCTAATTTTGTTGAAAGGGCGTTTGTTTGGGGTATAATTTAAACACTCAATCATTCTGTGTTTTAATGAAATGTTGTCATGTGAGTTGTAAGATAGGAACTTAAAAGTGTCAATTCTAAAGTTTCAATACAGTATTGTGAATGAGCTGTGATGTACTCCACTCTTTTTATGCATAAGCAGATGTCCAGAACTGTTGTAAGAAAAATGTGATTGTGAAATATTAATGCATGTTGCTTTCTAATACTAAATTCTCATAGAGGAAACAAAAAAGTATCAGGAAATTGTCACGCTTTTCATATGAACTGTAGATTTCATAATGATAAGTACACTTTGCAAAACTGACTTTCAATTTACAGACATTAAGATATATCTGACATACCGGTATATCTCCGATATATTAATGAACTGCGCCGAAGGGCGAGCTGAAAAATATCAAACATTCAGATATCTCTTATGTATATACATATCTGATATTTGAAAGTCACTCAGCTGAAGGGCATGCTGAAAAATATTGTTTGATATTTAAAAGAAATGCGCCCGAAGGGCGCGCCGAAAAAAAATTAAACTACAGGTGTCTCAGATATATATATGTCTGATATATTAAAGTTTTGCACTAGGACAGGGCTCTGAAAAAGATATATCTTATTATTATTAAAGTTACGCGCCCTATGTAGATAGGGACTTTTTAAATCTCGCATTTACACCAACAATTTAGAGCGGGTCGAGGAACAGCAGCTGATACATGGCAAAAGCATTTAAGGATACAACGATCAAGAACAAAGAGACTAGGATTGTTCAGTCAACATGGATGCTACCCCGTTTCTTCATATGTTTACAAATCAAAACAAATTTAAACTTTTTTGTCATTGAGAAAACAGTGGACACCAGACCTCTGCCGTAGTATGCATAATTCGCGTAATGTAGATGGTCCATATTCACACTCCTGTGGTATACTTAATTTGCCACAGGTTGACGACTAATTGGCACAACATGTATCCACCACGTGGCGTCCAGCAACACACTCATCCCTATTCATATTCTATCAGTGCAAAATGTGGCCCGTGTTACATAACACTGGCTTGACATGGTATTGAATTTAGTCTATTGTTCTTGACAGAGATCATTGCATTACTGATTACAAAAAAACCTTTGTAAATAATTAATCATTTATGACAGTTTAACCAAAGCCACCTTTCTTCATGAATGTATCTTTTTCCGAATTTCAAGTTGCATGTCGCCTTTTGCATCAATCGCCTTTCATCTCAACATGAATACAAAGCAAATTAAACATCTTTAGAACTACGTAGAACAATCATCAAGAAGAATATCATCATTAAATATTTAGCTTTGTCAATGTACAACAACCCCTATATCCACAAAATATGAACCTGATTCATGCTTAAAATGACGTTGCCCAACATTTTGCGCGAATATTTTATTGGCGATTCCGTTAACAGATTCAATGAATGAAATTACGAACACTTAATTTTCAGTCCTAATTCATTTTGGTTTTTAGCTAAGAGTGATAATACACCTATCATGCTTGGACGTGGCAAATTAACATTTTTATTTAATATTTATGTTCGATTCATTGGATTCGATTGTCATAAAGAGCTGTACATATTCGTATAGAAAACTTTTGCCATTGTAGTACCTTGCTGTGTCTCTTATTCGTGTATCATCTTTTAGGGTTTACAATCTATTTAAATAGTCATCCTGGTCATGTGACTTTTTGTTATAAATACTTTGCATCAATACCAGTCCCTATGTACCAAAATCAAACCTCTACCTCTATTGGCTGGCCTAAAATTAGATATGTGCATACTTAATTAGGTACAGGATGTAACACTATAAGTTCCTCAATCTTACCAAATAGTAAGGGTGTAGCACTTGTGGTTTCTGATTTATAGGCTAATTTGTGAAATCAAGGTCAAAGGTAATCCTGGTCGTGAGACATTTTATCAAAACACGTTACTCTCATATTTATCCCTGTCCATCAAAAATCAGACCTCTAGCTCTTTCTGGCTAGGACTGAATTAGATATGTGCATAATAAATGAGGTGAATGATGATTATGAATGTCAATGGTCAGGAGGCAACGCCAAAATTTGGTAGTGCAATTTGGTCCCACACTGGTCATTCTATATAGACACTAGTCCTGTCAGACTCTTCTATAGGCTAGGGGATAAGGTTTGGCCATAGCTTATAGCTGCAGAGGTATAAGGCAGGCTCAAGGTCAATGACTTTGGAATTTGTCATTTGACAACTTAGCCATATGGTTACTGAGCTTCTGCACATATTGTTGATTGGTTAATTTTTATGCGAACTAAATCAATTTTAATGATTACATGCAAGATGGCTGATAGGTATGTGACTCGCTGTAATTGCCATATCATTAAAAAAATTATGGTGATGTGTTTGACCTATGTGCCAAATTGTAAGCCATTTGGTGCAATTATGTTCCAATAATGCTGAAAAATGTTGAAGTTGGTCATCCAGAATATTTGGAGAAAATTTTGGTCCCTATATAACAATATTAAATAGGAACAAGACCTGAATTTCTTAAAGTTACTGTGATATATTGATTCTGTATAATTAATAACAAAACATAGAAGACACATCAGTGGAGGCAAGACAACAAACAAACGAATACCAATGACGCAGTGACTGCATTGTCAACACAAGCCTTAACAAATTAAAAGACAAACATGCACTGTTAGAAGAGAACAGCAATAGACATCAAAACTATGAAATTTACCAGGTCCAAGGAACATATAGATGATGACAAAGGCAATGGGGCCATCTTGAACCACGAAATAGTGATGGTACCAGGTGTCCGGAATGGGTAAGCGTACCCTGCCAGCTAGCCGCACCCGTCAAGATCGACCCAAAGTGACAAATTCATTGTTATTTGGTGAATTCACCAAATTACTTTTATGAGTCAAAATTTGGTATGCTGTCACTCATCATTTGAGAAACAGACAGGTCATATTTTGATACAACATCTCCGTATCTACCGTAGAACTTCTTAAATGATTTCACTAATCTACTTTCTGAGAATCCTTGCCTCACTAACTTTTGAGATAATAGGCTGTGTCTAACTCGAAAGTCTTCATATGAATGGCATGCTCTACTGTATCTGAGGAGTTGTGAAATATACACACCATAAGCTGGAGATGATGGTATATTGCTCGACAAAAAGGGAAAGTTTATGATTTCAAAATTGAAATCGTCTCCCATGTCATACAGCTTAGTATATAGTGTATTATGTCTAATTTCAAACAATACATCTAGGTATGATGCCGAGTCCACACTTTCAGTTGTTTCTTTTATTTCTAAATCATCTTGGTAGATGTGGTGTAGATAATTGGATATACAAGGATTGTCAAACATCAAACATGTACCAAAAACCACATCAACTCAAGCGACTGATGATTAACATATCCTGAGCAAAAACACGAATTTGTTATTACATATTCTATCAGATCAGAAGAAACAAAAACGTAAAAGACACATCAGTGAAGGCAAAACAACAAACGAACACCAATGACGTAGTGACAGCGTCGTAGAACACGCCTTAAGGTAGCTTTCCACCCTTGTGGCGACCTCTTTTCAAACGTGAATTTTGCCATCAAGTTGTGTATTTCTACCCATTGGAAGTATTATATATCACCTGAAAGCTATTTCTATGAATTTTTTGTTTGATTAAGCAAATAAATGGGCGATGAATTTTCATGAAGATTTTAGTAAAAGTGTAAAGAAACTGGGTAAACCGACGTAAGGAAGTTTAAGTCAGAGTGGAAAGGGGCTATTGTCTAGGTGTCAAAGAGTAATTGCACTTCACAATAATGGCTACAAAACCGTGTCTCAGAGTTTTGAAAAAGCCTTAGTTTTTTCAAAGTGCTGAATCTAAGTTTATCAACCGATTAGTCTCAAAATTTCGTCTAATTGGGCAGCGATACCTCAATTCTAAAGACCTACATTAAAAAACTGACACAGTTTTAGAGACAACCTATTCGATAAACATCTTTGAAAATCTGGTGGACTTCCGTTCTCGCGTCCTGGAGTTAAACTCTTTTACGCGTGCTGCAAAGTGACAAGATGCCGAACTGAGAAAAGGGCGATTTTGTACCTTGCTTTCCTTTTAACTTTATGGATGGTCATAAACAATTTACTCGACAGATAAAACACCAAAATAAGGTAATGCTATCAACTTGATAGCCAAAACAGTATTTTCACTAATGAAATCAGTGTCAGTGGTTAAAATAAGGTTAAAAAGGACGATTGTCGTGAGCGATGTTCCTCTCAGAGCACAATGTACACAGTGGCCGATGCTAAATAAACTTGAGGAGTGCCCGGGAAGGGATTATGCACAATTATGATGGATTAGCTGTAAGATGTAGACAGAGTATCAACTGTTCAGCCTAACTGTCGTGACTGCTAAGGCATCTCAATGCCGTCTACACAAGCATACATATAATATAATTTTATGTCAGCATTCGATCTCAGAAAGGATTCATAGCCGCGGAAGGTTCTGATTGAGCGATCCTGATAATGAGTGACATAGCGAATGGAATATCGGTTGACATCACAACTAAAAAACCTGCAATTATATGTAGATATAGATTGGCATTGTCTGTGACCATGAGGGTAAAAAAGACCTCCATGCTGTGATTCAGTCAGCTGCTATTTTTTTCGAACTTCACGCACCTTGAAAACAGATTAACACTCACTACTCAACTCCGAGCGTTTCTAATACAATAGTTTGCCTTCGCTCTGTAAGACATTTGTGAGGTAAAGACCGTTTCTGGAGTCATTTTCGCTGACATAGCCAAATGCAAGTCAGCGGCAACAAAGTCAAGGGAGAGAATTTGAGAAACCTAAAGATTAAGACAAGAACGTCAATCTGAGCCGCTGTTCTCGTCGAGGGCTGTCCCTAAACTGTGTCATCGGTATCATTACAAATGCTCTCATCCTACGACAAATCATCGGCCATCGGCATAAAAGTTTATCCTTAGTATGATCCTTTGTCTTACATTCTTAGGCTTTCTTCCAAACACGTGGACATCGGTGTGGTTGTTTTGGACTTTCGATGATCCCTTATTCGTTTTCTTCCTTTCACGATGCTGTTTCTGTCTCTACCTTGGATGCTGAACATGTACGGGTCCGTCGCGGTATTCATGTATTCGCCATCGCTATGTGGCCTCCAGTGGAACGTACCATTTAGGTATACGGGACGGCCGGAGTTTCTCCAAGAGATGTTGAACATTAAGAAATGTATTCACTGCTCCGGGTGCTTTTTTTAAACTCGCAAAAGTGTCTTAAATAAAACATTCGGTATGTGGCAAAGCAGCTAAAAATACACAGCTCGCCGACACGGCTCGTCTGACTCGGATTATGCTGCCAAACATAGTCTTAGGATTCTGATCTAAACTACTGTCTGCCCTGATGATCATTGAAACACGGTCCCCCCACAAAAATGTCATTGAGCGGGCGATCTCTGACAAGCGAACTTGACCGTGACGTTTTATCACTTTTATTTAATAATGACTACAGGTACTGCCATTACTCATGCTGAACTTCAGAACTAACGGAAGAAACTGCCATAGCATCTGAAACAAAACTTTGTAGTAGTGCAACTTTTTTCTGTAGTATAGATCTTATTTGTAGGCACAAGGATGTCTAACAGTAACACCTGACCAATACATAGGCCTACAGGACTTTACAATTAGCGAGAACAGCAATTTTGACCATTACTATGCGTTTTTGGAAAGGTGCAAAATATGTGTGGATAAACATCGGGAACAGCAGTATCAGCGGATGTGCTGTAACCCAAGCCAGGCCAGTGTTTGTGTTTGGTAAAAGTTGGAATGTCCTAGACCCTCAGTACATGTTCATATTTAGTCTCCGAGAACTTTTCTTCTTTGAATTTACTATGAAAATTCTTTCTCTATAGGACATTTTTCTTCCAGTCGCTCAGGGAAAATCTAAATATTCCGAAGGAAAGAAACTCTTTGCCCGTTTAATCTCTAGATGGGAAAGAAGTATCTTTCATCCATCCTCTGGCATAGTATCTGCCAACTTTGCAAAATGCCTACACATTAGATGGGCACTGTTCAGAAACTTAATTGAAGAAAACCGTTCCATTAAATATAAATGTCTCCATAAGACCCATATGTCTTTTGACATTCTTAGCTATGATTTGCGCCCCGTCTTTCGAGTTGATATAACTTTTTGATACGAAAACAAAGATACCCTTTGAGGCCATGTGAGTAAATAGAAATAATTCTCGTTGGTTGGTACCTTTCACAAGAAAAGGTAAAATATTTCATAAAAATGCTGTGCGTTGTACTCTTCTCACACTGAAAACACGTCTGGTCTCCACTGAAAGAAGAGTCACTCATTGGTTGGATCTTACAATAGAACATTCTAGAGTATTTCTCAGCTATACTCGTACGATCCAGGTAAGAATTAATAAGACAAGTTACTGCATTATTTGGTAAAATGTGGCTAAATACCAGGATAATTTTCACCAACAGAATATCATTAACAACCCCAGCCCCCCATCCTCCCCCATCCTTCATAAAGATCGTAATACTGGCTGAGTCAGGATCATTTTTAACTAGTCTAAAAGACTCGTAATAGAACTCTTGAAATTCGCTTCTCCGAATGCTAAAATACAAATTGATAATAAGGTGTAAGAAAGGGTCTTCCGTCCAGGCCTTAGGCATGGATAAAATTCCCAAATATCTTCCAGTTCTATCTAGTCTGTCCGCATTTGTTTTGAAGCTCTTCTAGCTTAAGGCTAGCGGGAACTGTACACTGAAAAAATAGGGTGTTGCTAATAAGGTTCAGACTAATAACACAATGTTTATTTCTTACCTTTGCGGTAGTGTGATGAGGTTAGGTCCGACGCCGAGTGAAACTTTTACTAGTATAGATTTAAACCCGACAGACCCCATGACCAGAGACTTTAAACATTTTCAGTAGTGTCAATTGTCTATTTGTAATAGTCTTTAAATATAGAAAGAGAAAAATTTTGGCTTTCTGGGAGCCCGCGCCCATAAATAGACGTTAATGGTCAGAGCGGAGTCTGTTATTTCCATTATATTATAAACGAACCAAAGAAAACAGTCAAAATTTGCAAACATTTCCCACGTGTTACGCAAATTATAAGATGCAGCATAACTTTGGCTTATAAAGTGATTTAGTATAGCAGTTTAATTAGGTTTGGCACTTTTGACGGGTGTAGCATGCTAACAGGGTACACTTACCCATTCTGGACAAGTAGTACCACAACATATTTCTTATTTTCATGGTTCAAGTTGGTCCTTCCTGAAATGTCATTTTGGTATAAGCGCCTGGTAGTTTTATTACCTTGCATGATTTTAATTATTTGCTACAAATACAGATGTAAAACCTTGATAAGGTAATCATCTGAAATGGTAATTAATTTCAACACAAGGCAAAAACTATCATAATGATGTTTCAGGTAATCACAGATATAGATACAGAAATCGAAGAAACTGCCAACTATAAAATGGAAGGGCCCAAGGAATGTCTTCAGCGGCAGCTATAGGCGGCTGCCCTAGAAAGTGCATTAAAAATGCCATGGTAACCAGACCAAATTTATGAATATACCAAAATTGGTTTGTTTTCTTTTGCATCGGATTAATGTACAGTATATGCTAGAAAATAGGAAGTCTGGCCGCCATTTAACATAATTATAGCTGGACAACCAAACTGTGGTTAAACAAAATATGTAATGCATCTTCTCACTAGGCCATACCTGGAGAAATTTGAATTATGTGCCCAACGTTCATGAACAATGAAATGTGAGATGTGCTAAAATGATAATGTGAATTTTTTCTGTTAGTCTCGACACACTGGATGATATTTTAGCCTCTGTATTGTTTGTAATCCTCGATGATTGTGCTAACGATATGAAGATGCCCTGTGATGTTTAAGTCAAACTAAGTGATAGACCTGATGGACTATCTGTCTTTGTTTTTACTCAATATACTAAACCATTTGTAGATAACATAGGAATGTTAATTATTTTCTACATGCTTAGCAAAACAGAAAACAAGACTACCATAAAATTATATGGACTGGACATTCATAAGAGAGGTCTCAAAACTTGATTGAACAATTCCTAAAGTTTCCGTTCAGTAAACTTACTTTCTTGTGCACAACCTTCATGATATACTTTTTGCATAGATATTTTGCCACCAGGAGTCGATTTAGCAGAATTATACTACAACCTGAGAACTTGTTTTAAGTGGGGATTCGGCCGAGCTGTTCTGTCTGTTGCCTCTCCGCTAGGCGACTGGATGCCGAATGTTGTGAGTTCGAACCCGATTTGAAACAAGCTGTATTTTCATAGGAACTCTTTCAGGCTACCTGGGACTAAGGACTGAAAGTGACCTAGGTACCGGTACAGGACTGGTTTCAAACTCAACTCACTTACACTCGTAATAAACACTTTCGAAAAGTAACCGGGGAAGTGTTTTTGCATCAGGAAAAGATGATAAATGGCAAGGAGACTTGATTGAAATGCTATAGTTCGCAAAAGGAACAAGAATATTCTAAATATTTGAACTGTCATTGATGTACTTCATAAATATGCTTGAACAAGGGCCATAAAGACAAAAACTGCCGATGACACTCTAGTTACCCCACAGGGCATAATTTATGGACGCAACCGCCTGCCAAATGTACCTCAAAGAAATGAGGGGCAGGAATTCATGAACCCAAAAGTACAGGATTGGCCTAAAGAGTCGGGCATTCAATAATATTATATGTATAGTGACAAGTAGCAAGTGTTGTGGAACAATTTTATTGTACCTTCAAGTCTCTAATGTTGAAATACTTCACCATAATATCAAAGAAAGTGGGCTTGAACTTCTCATGTAACGTTTCTAGTTCTCTAGGGCCCACCTTTTGTATGGTTGGGCCAGGGCAACAATATGAAAACTTTCTAAAGCATCAAAGCCTTAATGTGTAATTTGTCTCCAAGTACCGTAGCTTCTCAAATTCGAGATTATCGAGAATGAGTCAGAAGTTAATTTATACCTTAGTAACTATGTTGTTCATATTGCCCCTCGCACTCCTCTTTGAAGTTAGAGTGTTTTCTATTCTATAAAATGATGCTGAAAGTCATCATTTGCTATTACTTTGCAATAAAATCTTTGATTGTGCTAGAAAAGTCTCATCAATTCTTAACTTGTTCATAGAGAAAGTAATTTTCACTATGTACCAGGTTTTAAACCTTAAAACTCTGAATGGGTCATTTACAAATAACACTGTTGTTTTTGTGATCTCCTTATCCTTGAAAAAATATTGTTATTCAAATAGATATATTAAAATAATAATCTCTGCAGTCCGAAAGGATGCCTGAGTGGGAAGTATTCCGCGTATCATATTTCGTACCGGAGAGCGCTTTCACCCGGTCGCTATTGACGACAGCAAACAGTGTATCAATTTATTTTCGAGTGTTGGTTGTTTTTCCAAAAATGGCTTGTTTAAGGGAAAACATTATTGATGGATGGGAAAAAGTCTTGTCGGTTGTATAAAATGGCAGGTTGCCAAACAGGACCGCTTTTTGTGAAAGTAACATAATCATGGTCTTAACCTGAATTTTGCCTTTCACTATATCAAAATCAGACGTCAAGGTATACTAAAGCCACTACAGTGAAGTTCATCATATTTCACAATATAATATGGATTGTCGGAGGCTCTAAAAAATCGTCACAGGGGATTGCAACTCTCATTTCATGGAAGATGTGTTACACTGTAAAGTATACATGAAAATGACAGAAAGATCCTATTCCTCCAGAGGATAGGTGAAGGTAATACCACAGCCAGTGGTGCTGCACAATGCGGCGAAATTTAGTTGCTAATTCCAACAGTTAGTGTGCGGGCCGGCTAGCCAAAAATTGCTTTCTTTGTCTTTGTGATGAGTGAGCATAGTATCTATGTATATGTCCCTAAAGAGGAAAATAGACTTATCTGTTGGCGGTACATATAATGTCAAAGTTCATGAAAAGGGATTAAAGGTTTTGTTTGGGTTTTATTCGTGAACTTTGTACAAGTAGGACACGTTTGTTAGCCAGCTGAAACCCTGTGGGTGTTATATAAGAAAACGTTTACGTACAGACACATTTTAAGGTACGATGCTGGATTGTCTATGTATTACAGGATATCTCACCCCATGAATTACGTTTCTTATTCTTATTTATAACACACCACATGTTCATTCCGTGTCGCGATTCGTCAGAAAACGTCACATGACGAGAAAATAGAACGTCTAGTCCCCATTGAATCGACGAAAGTGACGTCAGAGGGTATTTTTTGAAAAGCTATTTCCCTGGGGAAAAAGTTCAAACCAACTTTGGAAAAGTGCCCTGTCACATAACTGTAGTGGTGTCTGCAACTTTGCAACAATGGCAGGTGACTATATAGAACGTGATGTGCATCCGGGATGAGCGACGGGCCTCTCTCTAAAACAGATTGTCCAACATTTTCCAACATTCCAACAGCGTAGGACTGGAACAGCTCATCGTCGAAAAAGATTCAAGTGCAACCATAGACAAATAGTGTAGACAGACTGGAAACGCAATAATGCCTTTTGTCCCATGGTCGTCTCGGTAGACTATTGGCTTTTCATATTAAAATGAGCTTCAAAGGTGTTAAACTTTTTGGAGCCTTTGTTTGTGGTTGATAATTGCACGAGATTATGCCAAAAATACGACGAGATGGCATTGTACTGCCAGTCGCGTAGCAACCATAGTTACTTTGTGAGCTCTCAGGCCAGAAACACTGCTTCAACGCCAATCAAAACATAACACGCCAGCAGTTTCATAAACATGTCCTTCCTTGACGCTAGTGTAAAAGACAGTATGACTGACCGTAAACCATTGAGTAAAACCAGACAGTATCGATAAAAGACTTTCAAATTTGGTTCAAACACACTCATTATATATTCATTAAAATATGAGAGGAAGTATTAAAACGGTAAAACTGACTTTCCTGAAGCTCAAAATACTCCCGTTTTTGCCAGCACGTCAATTCCGCTCAGCACCACACGACAACAACAACACAAACTTTGCCGAACATACTTTCGCTCAACAATGGCGAAAATCCGAAAATTACCGAAGGATGCATGGTCGGCACTCTTCGGAAAAGAGAGGCGAGAGCAACCTGTGGCGAGGCGAACATGGATGGGTTACGTAACCGCTTCATGCCTTAAACAATACCCGTTGCGACTCTGTCTATGTTTCTCTGTGGTGCAACCAAGGGTTGTTGCTAGGTATGCTTAGGAATGCTTAGGAAATATTGCCAAGTAAACTTTTCACAATGGATTGTTGCGATGCAAAATATCAAAACACATTAAAAACTATAAAATAATACAACATGAGCGTGTGGTGTGTTATAAAACACCTATAACCTGGTCTTTATTCTGCCTACAGCTCCCGTTCATTACCCCTCGTGGCTGTGTGTTTCCAGAAACACATCACTATACCCCTCGGCCTACGGCCTCGGGGAATAGCAATGTATTTCTGGTAACACACGGCCCCTCGGGGTAATAGAGGGCCCTATAGCCCTCATGACCAGGTAATAGGTGTTTAATATTGATTTCTTACATTTATTTTTCTTTTCACTAAAAATAGATAATACGGTGAATATGATGGACAATATTGTGCAAACTGCAGAACCTACAAAGAAATACCGTGCAAATACTCTTTATTATTGGAAGTGGTCAAAGCTAGCTGTGTTTTGAATAGAGTATCGAATAGACCAAGAAAAACCAGATTAAGACGGCCTTAAAACTATACAAAGTGAAATATAACTACTTATTTGTGAAACTGTCACTAAACGTTTTATAGATCTTGGAACCCATTCTATAAGTCACTTTGTTCCAATTTGAAACATAAACCAGTAATATATGAGTTGATCTTTATTACCAGTGGATTAAGTTTGAGACGGGTTAATATGAGTTTGGCCTATTCTATACAAAAGCCTGTGGACCACCCATTTAAGGTGACTGTCTTTCATTTTGATTTATTATCATATTTACGTTGAACTTAGGCTTCCCGCCAGCTGTCAATGGCATAGTAATGAGTTTCCAATGTCATAGATGATCATTTCACATGATTTTTCTGGCTCGCGGAAAGGGGGAATATGTTGTGCAAGGAAAGTCCTTGCAAATAGGGACCTAAGCCACATGTGATATAATTTTCTGTTTTATTGATAACATCTGAATGCGCTGTGACTGCAATGAATTTTTTAAATTTGCTGGTTTGGGACTCAAGTTACCTTCTGCCATAACGACTCTTTAGAATCTAAAGAGGTCGACAATGTTACCTGTTACATTGAGCCAGACTTTTCAATCCTTCGCTCATCTTAGGTATACGTGACCTGCCGGCAGCACGTTTTTGAATGGGATTTTTTTTCAGGAATCCAGATTGCATCATTAAGTGACTCAACATATTAGTTGCCAGAAGGTAATGGCTTTGTCTTCCTCGATTTGTTGCCTTCATGTTACATTGTTATTGGTACATAGTTGTACCAAGAGATGTACAGAGTACAGTGTAGGAGTGGAATCTTTGTGAATTAGAAGCATCCATGCATGGGTTACAATTTCTGGTAATGAATTTGCCCATTAGTCATTCTAGAGAAATGATCATCGTGGGCGTATCTTTTAACAAGAGAATACATAATTTTTCAGTATATACAAAATGACAGTGGCGAGTAACTATGATCTGGTCCTTACAAATAAAAATGTTGAGCTAAAAAATCTGCGCAATATTAACTTACCAAAGGCTCACAGATAACCAGGAATAATAATAAAGATTACATCCTTTGATTCAAAGATGGAGGGAAACTGTGTGCAATTGCCACTTCAGCAGTACAGAATTATATGGCGATTGAAAGATGGATGGAAACAGTGTGCCATATTGCCACTTCAGCAGTAGAGAATTATATGGCGATGAGCCCACAATAAATTTTTGATCTCGGAGTTATATATACGAAAGTATAGCCGCCATGAAAGCTACAAGTGATGCTAGTCCCTTTGCTCTTACATGGATAAAACAAGGCAGAAATATAGACCAGTAAGGGAACCACATAACCTCTTAGATATATCAGTCCGGGTTATGTCCATATAGAGGATAGTAGGGAAGAGCCAATGGCGTACCGTATATGTAATGAAATTAAGGCAAGAACCAATCACGTACTGTATATGTAACAAGGGTCAAAGGTTACGTTGGTTCACTTTGTTCAGATCGCGATATGACCTGACAGATCCACCGATCGAGTGAGACTGTTGGCTACCCGGAAGTATCTTAGCTCCAGTCGATTGGCGACGTTCTACCGTGTTAAAAATTGTAAGATTTCTTCAGGAATAGTTTTCTGAGTTTCTTTACCCTTGACCATATTCGACAAAGAGTTATTGGACGTTTTTCGTTCTCTTTTCCAGCTTTTGGTTAACTTGTCGGCGATTGATCCGGCGCGCGTTTTTCTGAGCGAAGGGTCAATCGTACCGGGAAACGCATGGTGATCGAAAAAATCGTGCTCCATCGTGCTCCGATGACCGACTAAAACAGTTGACCCATCTTTGTAAAGCTTGAAAAATTCTGCATACTGCAGATGGCAAGGTTAAATTGAAATTTGACCAAAAATAGGCGATATTTGGCGACAAATAACTTACTGTAGATTTACAAGGGTCAAATGCTGATTTCTAAGAGCCGTACCCGGCCAGGAAATTCATCCAAATAAGTAATTTTCAATGTACTAACCACTTGTGTTGGTCACCATCTCGGCCGCACTGAACATTGTGCGTAACGTCTACAACTAAAAACTACCCAGTGCTAAAAATAAAGGGCGAAATCAAGCCGAAAAGTTCCAAACTCGTTGCAATGTACGAGCCAAGGTTTGCATGGTTACGTATTCATGACGTTGGCGGCGGCAGGTTCGCTGATTGGTCAATCGTACTATCCTCTCTATGGACATAACCCGGACTGTATATTAGAGAGTGTAATTTCAGGTGTCATTAATGAACCACCAGGGTGGCCCAAGGCCAAATTTACTTTATTTCGACAGTAGCAATAGCGAACAAATGTTAGCAGATTTTCGTCGATAGCTCAAGTTAGATACTCTCTTTTTATGTTAATGGGAGTATCATCCCTCTCTGGACCGACCCCAATGCTACAATAATGGAAAAAAATGACACATTATAGAGATGGATATATCTGTCTGCGGTATTGCTCGTATACTGCAAGTCGCGGTCCAGCAAGCTTACATTTGGTCTTAACTTCTGGAAAATTTGGTCTGAGGACGTAGACATCAGTCAGCTATAATAACCTTACAGACAGCCAATCGACAGTTGGCTGATACAGCGAAAGAACTTGAACATGGTAAATGTTGTATTAGGTATATAAAATTTGCAACCAGGGGTAAACACAACTAATTTGTTGATGTTATAGGCATTAAAGCTGAAAACAGAATCCGGTATATTATCATCATAACAGGAGACACAGACAGAGCAGACATTAATTTGGATTTTATTGCTGAAGGAAACAAGTTAGCGAATGGAAGATCGAAATTGTTCCAAAACAAAAATAGATAGTACACTTTTGCATAGAGTATCATCAGTCTGAACCGTACCATTTTGTTCGTTATAGGAGTACTCCCAGCCATTTTGAATGGAGAAGATATCCAAAGTCTTAGTATTACAGGGCATGGATCAGCTTTATTTATCTTTTGGAGATCTAAAAGGTTTAGCCAATGCACAGAAAATCGCAAAGCAGTATGTTTGACAATACAGGTTTTCATTTTGTTTATAAGCATGAAGGATAAGGCAGCTTCTTGGAAATAAAACAATCTTACCTATTACCAAAAAAAAATTAAATGTTTGACATTGAATTGGCGAAAGGGCCGGAGATATGGGTTCCTAAGTTTTGAGGAAAAAAACGGTGGTTTTAAGCAAGTTATAATAATGAGCAGGTGCATGAGTATAATGAAATGATGGATAGTCCAAACAACACCGATGAATATGATGTAATAAAGATCTTAACAGATCCTCCAGCACGGTTTGATGGATATGGGACATGTAGGACACATGAGTGCTGTCACGCAATATGAGTCATCGACCTTTGGCGTATTATGATGCCATTATGAATATGTCATCGACCTTTCGCAAATTATGTATACTACAGGACCAACACTTTGGCCATATTTCAGACTCAGAATTATTCCCACTATGTAACATAGTAGAATGATATTCAAGTTAAAGAAGGCATCTAAATATGTATCAATCCTTTTCTCATCTCTATTAAATTTGTAAGGAAAACAAATCGAAGCGATCGCCAATAGGTAAGAAATATCAATTAACGGAAGAATATCCAATTTAGATGTATCTGAGTCTCAATTTTTAGTTTGCATTGAAGTTTGTTGAGGTGTCTCAAAAGATATAGCACATAGTTCTGCTGTTATTATTCCTGCGAAAACAAATAAAATCTGTTTAAATATGAAATTATCATAAGTGTGATACTTATATTTATGTGATAAGATAGTACATGCATGCATCTTTAATGAAGAGATTTACCGTTTGCACGACTCTTTTTTTGATGTGTCGGCATCTTCCGGGAGCCATCTTTAAAATAAACTTCAAATTCGTTTCGTTGACTGCCGGAAGAAAAGACAATCTCGCGGTGACTCTTTGAACACGTTATTGTGATTTTTGCATCGCTCCAATCCTGATCAAAACAAAAAAAATTAAAAAATGAATACAAACAAACGAGAGCTGAACAGCCTCTAAAAACAAAACACACACCTACACACACATCTACACCTACACACACAAATACACACTCACATATACACAATACAATACACAAATATGTGTGTTTAACATTATATTATATATATATATATATATATATATATATATATATATATATATATATATATATATATACACTGTATATATATTCTTCTACCTTACTGACCATCGTGTGAATGCATGAAACTCGAGTCATAGGTACAAAACATACTTGATGTGTTTTCATCTTTGTTGTAATGTTACTCTGCAACCCTGCATTGGCGCTTTACCCTTGCTTATTTCTGTGTGGTTTTCGGGCTAGCTGTGGGAGCAAACTCAACAAGGACAATTACTAAAATCATTCGTGTGAGTTGGGTCATTTAATTCATGGCAATCGCGGTTTCGTTGTGCGTAGAAGTATACCAAGACAAGTGTAGGGCCTGGACAAATGACACCGACACTTAAAGTTAAATCAATGAATAAAATATAATAAACAATAATTCTATGAAATTCAAATGTACCGGTACAGAATATCAGTATCAATGTACTCTCTCGTTGACAAAAACTTACTATCCTCCAATCAAAGGTGCTCACTCCTGCACTCGATATGTCTAAGTATTATAAAAATACAAGATAATGATTCAAAAGTGCGAAATGCTATCCAAAACCTGGTACGTTGAGAACAGGCAGCAGGCACAGTAACAATTTTCAGCTGTTACCACTCATTGCTTTTCAGTAGTCAGACGATCGGCTAAAAGGCTGTAAGGTTGTCATACAAACAGTACAGTGTTCATGGTAGTAGTTCTTTGAACACCGATATTCAACCCATAAACAATATCAACTTTCACCTGCAAGGGAGTTGTCTAAAAACAACAATCACGTCGAGTAGCTTCCAAAACACAGATGAGGCATAGTTAAAGTATAGCTATGTTAGCCTACCGTATAAACACACATATAAATTCATTCTTACTTTCCATTGGCCATGATTTCAAGTGTTTCACGGTAATATCATGGTCGCTATTGTTCGATGAAGTCAGTGTCCTAGTACAAACTTTATCTTCACGGTTAATCCACTTTAAATCAAAAGATATTTTTTTTCCAATGCAAGGATTCCTTGAAAAGCCTTTATTGCTTTTGTCTTGTGAAATCAATTGTGAACTCCAGCCATAGTACTTGGGTGGTATCAGTTGGGTCATTGCATGTGATTGCTGATTGCTTCTCCCCATAGTTACTTTCCGATTTGTGCAGTTCCTCTATCAATGGATGCGACTGTGACATTCACAGCTACACCACTTGACAGAATAGTCTGTTGTGCCACATCAGCTTTCTCGTAAATTCCATCAGACTTCTCACTAGATGATACATCTATACTATCTCAATGCATGAATGTTGCAGTGTTATTGTCAGAAGAATCACTCACAACCAGACTGGTTTGTTCCAGAGATTCTTGCACAATAATCACACCATCGTTTGGGTCACTTCTGTTCAGGGATTGAGATACTGGTCTAACACTGTATGCTTAAAAGATGGTGACTCAGGGTTTAACACATAGTCTTGTTCATACTGGGTGGATGAACATCTTTCAACGTCAGAGGTCTCTAGGATCACCTTATTCTGAAGGCATTCATTTATCTTGCCTTCTGTATAACTCGACACTGGTCGATGACAGCAAGATTCAATAGATTCATGTGAACTATCTGCATCTTCAGGGCTGAGTCTTCTCTTAACAACATATGGAGTTTCCTCCCACTGATCGGTGACTTTATGTGGACTTCGTACACCTAAATTTCTGTGTAATAATCGATCACTTTCTTTTAGAATCACATCTAAAACTCTCAGATCATATCGTTTTTTATTTGCTTTGGCTCACTTTTCCGCAGCGCTTTTCACAATCTGGAAAATCGTGTCCATTCTAGATCTCAAATCCACAATATATTTTGTCAGCATTATAGGATCTGTGTTCTCAGGTGATATTCCAAATTGTACATCCAAAGCTATCTTTTGTTTGCCTTCTGAATAACAGGTGGTATGCTGTGAAACCTGTTGTGTCATGAACTGTGCAGTTGTACGCATGTACTATGGCTTGTTGTAATCCTTCCATTAGGCTTTTTGTTCATTCTTAGGGGTACCAATCATATTAAAGAGCGTACGATTGGATCTTTCAGTCTGCGTGTTTCCTTCGAGATGATAGGGCATGGTACGTGACTTTTTGATGTTCAGCAAACTTTGAGAAAGGATCCGTAATCACTAGCAGGTCCTTGATCCCTCCTTCTTTACACTCTTCAAGGATCAAGAAGTCCATGCAGACGAGTTCAAGTTGTGAAGTTTCAATACTCGGCATGGGAGCATGTGTTTTCTGAGACCTGGCTCATCCTTCCTTTGAGTACATCTTTTACATGTACGAATATGCTTCTTTGTATCAGCTGACATTCGAGGCCAATAAAACCTAGCTTTCAATAAATCAATGGCACGATCCTTTCCCAGGTGTCCACAGTCATCATGCAGCCCTCTCATAGCTTCCTGGTGAAACCTATGTGGTAGAACCAAATGGTAGTAGACTTCTCCATTAGATGATGTCCTGGCTCTGTACAAACCCCATCACAGAAGCAGAACTTACTCTAATCTCTCAGTGCTATTCTTACTTCTCATTATTCCATTGCTTACTGCTTCCTAGTCATTTTATCTGTTCCTTCAGCCTTCGTATGGACGGACCAGGGTTCATATGCTTTTTATGATCGGGTCCTTATCCTGAAGTTTTGCCATCTCAGGTGGTTCAGCCATTTCCTTTGGTATCTCTCTTACTAATGCAGCTAGGGCTTCAATCCATGGTATATCACCATCACACTGTACTACAGATTTCCCACAATACATCATGATTTATACCAACGTAGATTCCCCTTTGAAGTCTACCATGTCTCTCGTGTGTAGACAAATTCCTGGACTAGTTGTTAAAATTCTGAAAACATACTTGTAAGGACACTTTTCTTCTTAATTCCCATTTTAAAGGGTTAAGAAAGTTGTGCTTGATTGAGAGAGGAGATTACATTTTTGTAAATTTTCTACTGATTGTGTCCTCAGCCACACAACATTAAGTGATGGAAAGTAGGGAGACTATTTGCACCTGTTTTATGAAACAAAAGGATATTGATTTTGTTGAAATAAAAGAAATTTACATGCTAACTTTTCTCAGAGAATGACCCCCTTCAGTTGGTCATACATTGCTTCCCAAAACTGTGACATTTGTAGTACCTGTAGAATGTGACTTTCATGGTTATTTAACGGTTTCTTTGAAATTTATACCACAATATTTCAACGTACTTTTAATAAATAAAGTTAATCAATTATCTTGAGACTTCAAATTATTGCTTTTATGCAGAACTGAAAAACTTATAAGAAAACTAATGCCGTTGGTACAAATCAAACAGGATTGTGTGTAATTTATTGTACTGTGCACCAGTCAGAAAAAGTGGCTCCCCCATTGCCTGCACTTGGTCATGAGTCATTGCTACAGTTTCTGAAAATGCTTTTCTGATTCATCAAATCCTGGGGCCGTGCTACCAGGTCAACATGATAGCCCATCCGCACCAGAATTCCTTAAGCCGGGTCAGTGGTGAATCTTCAATGTATATTGAGACAATGGATTCCACCACAGTTGTCCTATTACATCCAATTTTGCCGTACCGGCTATGTACATTAATGGATTATAATCGGCTAATACTGTGACATCATTGCAGAAGCAGTAGCCATGGAAGTTTTATGTAACAGCCCATTTCAAGGCAAGAAATGAAAGTTTGTGAGCCTGGTTGTTCTTCTTGTTAGCAGTCAAACTCCTACTCATGTATGCAACTGGTCACAGTCGTTTCTGTACATCTACATCTTTGATAGTTTGGTACAAAGCAGCTCTAGTCCAGTCAAATTTGCATCTGTGTGAGCTCAAATGATTGTGTATAGTCAGCATAGGCCAAACCGGAGCCAAAAAAACTTGTTTACGATCAGCTCAAATGCTTCTTGACACTCATGTGTCCATACATATTGGGGTGGTCGTTTTCTATCTCCCCATTCTTGCTTTTCGTTGGATTCCCTGCCATCAAAGCATGCAATGGTGGGACGATCAATGAATAGCTGTGCACAAACCTATAGTAATACCCTGCAAATCCTAGGAATGTTGTCAGTCCTTTTACGTTAGTGGAGCTGACCATGTCCTCAATGGCCCAGTCTTACCAGGATTGGTCTCAACTCCACTCGAAGACACAGCATGTGCCAAGTACTTTGTCTTCTCAAGAAAAAGCCAACACTTGGTATGCTTAATCTCCAGGTCGCATTCTCTGAGTTGTTTAAAGCCCGGCGCAAAATGGACTGGGATCAGGATTAGTGCCAAGTTTGGGTGGGTGTTTTGGGGCATTGCCCTGCATAATAAGTCTGTTGGTAATGGTTGCGATCGTTTGCATTATCTGCGTAATCTGTTTGCTCTCCAATCACGCTCAGGCTCGGAATATAGATACGTAAAGCCTTCGTTTCCCAGTTCATTTCAGTTATGCCATGGCAAAACTCGAAAGGAAAAAGAAAGAAAGAAAGAAAAATATCAACTTCATCAAAGGGGAGCTTGCTGAGTGGATTTACTGAAGTTTTGAGGCCATTTCAACGTTCACCATGTGAATAATTTGGCCACTGACCGCCATACATGTACATACGGAATACATGTATGCCATACATGGTGAAAGTGATAATCAAATTGAAACTTTGAAAGAAGTAATAAACTTATAGAAAATTTACAAATAACTCGAAATTGAAAATTTCTTATGGTGAATAACTGATGAAAGTTGACTAAACTGTATTCATCTGAACATGGACGGAGGAACAGAGTCAGGAAAATGGTAGGAAATAGGTGAACAACGCGACGTCATGACCGATCGCTTAAAATCAGAAAATAAAGGAAGTTCACAATATCACGTACTTGGGTCGAGACTTCCTTGAATCTCGAGTACCACGATATCTGAAATAGCGATGGCGTTTGGCTGCTTGGTTGCTTGGTGGGTGATCGACAACTCATTCAAAGTTGTGTTTGTTTTCGGAGCAATTGCAAGTTTTGCAAGAAACTTTTGTTAACCTTTTTTGTTAATGATTTGTTAAGTCCAGCCTTTGCCAAAATATTATTACAATGTAACACGGAATCAATGAGCTGTCCTCCGACACACATATCCTAAAGCGTTTACAAGATTGGGTGATGACCCTTACTTGCTCACATTGAACTGACAGACACAAAGTTTCAACTGCTCACATGTCTTACAAGTTTTGTTAAATTCTCATCACAGATGTCCTAATATTACAGGAACAACCGGTATTTCAAAACCTTACCAGCCCTCCAAATACGACATGCCATTTCCATGTGTAAAAACACATGTACGTGTACACAAACCATATGGCTGTTTTCAGGGCCAGTATATATATCCAAACGGACTGTTCAGTACCGTGACGTTCGGCCATAGATTTCAAAGGGCTGTTAAAAACGTTGATCTCTTCGACTGACTATAATTAGATATATCATGGAGGCTACTGCCATTTTTTGATGGTTGTTTTCAATGTCATTCTCAATGCAAACTATGGACTCTGCTTACAGTTTTGTTTAAAAATGTTTACGCGCTTTTCGCAAGGATACATCGTACTACCAGTACTGACCAGTCATCTTGCTAAGTCATGTCCAAAAAGTGTTCACTTTTGCAATGTCATTGTATCATACAGTCTGGTAAAAGAGTCTATGACAACACAAAGTTTTCATCATTTGTACGCTGATGTAACTCTAAGCGTACATATGCTTTGTTTACGTCGTAATTGTTCTCGTAAGCGCAGCAAATGTTTGACCACTTTACACCTCTGTGCGTCACCGAATGATTGACAATTGTTTGAATCATGGAACAACTGTCTCCTGAGGGCCATTCCCTTTGTTAAGAAAGTAATTTCCCCCCCTAATCATCGTAGTTTTGAAAAACCGTGTGAAACTTTGTGGATATCTGTATGGCCTAGGTGTTTATGAAACAGTATATGTTCGTGGTATTGCAATAGGTTTTGCTTGAGAATCATTAAGGCGAATTTTCACAGAGCGGTCTACCTTGCTGTTGCCAGTTGTCACTCAAGCGTCATTATGAATTTTCAATGAATTAGCGGCCTTTTATACCCCGTACACGGGTTTGAGTACCTTAATCAACTCGGCCCAGATGTTCCTCAAAGGTGTCTGAAAAGATTATCATCATCCATGTACATCATGCAAATCCTCATGTTATAATCTGTAAACACTGTTCGACAATACACTGATATGTGGCATATGCGTTCATGAGTCCGAGTGGCAAGACAACAAATTCGTAGAAAAGAAACGGAGTTGCAAATTCTGTCTTTTGGATGTTCTTCTCGGCCATCGCTATTCGCCAAAATCCACTTTTCAAGTCAGTTGATGTGAAACATTTCGCATCTGGCAACACATCCTGTCCTTCCTCAATACGAGGCAGAGCGTATGCATCTGAAATTGTCTGTGCATTTAAACTCCTATAATCGACACCAGTGCGAGTAGTTTCGTCGTTTTTGCGACAAGGATGAGCGGAGATGATCAGGGACGTTTAAACTGTCTTATCACTCTATTGTCAAACATTCCTCTTATCTGTGGTCTGATCTCCTCATGCAAGGCTGGTGATATCCGGTAATAAGGTTATTTAGCCGAGCGTCCATTTCTCAAGATCATCTTATATTTGTGCATCATACATCTCCCTAGGTCATTGTCACTGGTCACAAATGATCAAATGTTGTGTTCCAGCACCTCCTCTACTTTCTTAATCTCACCTTCGTCAACCTGTGAATCAGTCATGTCGAAAGAGAATCCTCCAACATTCACCTCTCTCACTTCTGATGATTCAACTTGAGCTTCATTTTCCTTTGTGTGACTGCAACAAGCAACACGTATAGTAACAATTTTCAGCTGTTACCACTCGTTGCTCTTCAGTGGTCAAACGATCAGCTAAAAGGCTGTAGGGTTGTCATAAAAACAGTAGATTGTTCATGGTAGTAGTTCTTTGAACACCAAAATTCAGCCAATAAACAAACGTGAGAAATAATATCGACTTTCACTGATGAGGGTGCTGTCTAACAAATAACAATCACGTCGAGTTGCTTCCAAAACCAAAAGAAATGAATTTTCGAGCATTGATGTAAACGGAAAATCACAGTGTCAAT
Organism: Ptychodera flava; assembly: GCA_001465055.1. Lineage (NCBI taxonomy): Eukaryota > Metazoa > Hemichordata > Enteropneusta > Ptychoderidae > Ptychodera > Ptychodera flava. Next base: position 58,862 of record LD364225.1, on the reverse strand, counting down.
AATTATCCTGAAAGTATCATGCATCTCAGTAGCGTGTTTCATGGGAATAAAGACAGAAAAGCATGTCTCGGCAATAACCGATAGACATTACACTTGATCCGCTACGAAAGATTTCAACTGGGAAATTCACTTGTTAACAATGCTCAGAGTTCCTTCAAACGTGAAGTAAAGCTCAATAGCAAAGTGTTGATTAGTTCTGTGAATGACAATAGTCTTGCATGGTCAAGTAATAATGCTCGCAAAATGATCCATCCTCAACTCAAACGTTGGCGTATAGTTAGGCGACTCGCTTACTGCGTTATTTACGCTCACTTTGGAGAATTTCGAATGTCCATAACTTTATCAAATTGAGACCAATTTTCATGCAACTAGCAATTGAATTGTTCTTCCATTGGCTTTCAATACGTGAAGCATCGTGTTTAGAAACCTCTGTAAGAATCATCAATCATCGGATATCGGCAATCGTTGTCCTCAAAGTGTGGTCAATTCGGCAATCACGCCAGCTACATTCAAGCAAAGCAAACTTATTTAACTTATTCAAAAGTGTCGATGAAATACCTCTTCAGGCCGGTGTCTCATAACGGTTGGCTCTAATAATGTCAGATAACATCTGCCTTCCCTCTTCTGCCTTTTTAATGCAATTTCATCAAACGATTCCGCCAATAGTTTTGATTTCTTGGAAACTTCCATTCACATCAACTTCAATTGATACCGGCCATCATAAAAATCATATCATTGCTAAGTTTTCCTCGCGACATTACACCCGCCAAACCTTGGGTAAAATATGGGTGTGTCTGCCTTGATTAAACTGATTCAACCTTTCAAGCAGCAAAAGATCAATAGATAATAATACAAGAACCTTTGTACAGAAATCAAAGAACCCGAGGTTCAATATCACGTAAAAATACAATTAAGACCTGCGAATTATTTAGTCGCGTAATTACAATGAAAGTGAAGGTCAGTAAGTAGAAATATCAATCATCAAATATGTGTTGGGTTATCCAACTATGACCTAAGGGGGTCATATATATATATATATATATATATATATATATATATAGAGAGAGAGAGAGAGAGAGAGAGAGAGAGAGAGAACAATAATACTTGTTTTGTTGTAGTTTAAATGGGCCAGGTTCGAGGCTATTAGTGGGACGGTCTCTGGACGAGGCCATCTAATAGTTAATCAGAATTGGCTTCGACCTCAGAGCGTTCACATGTGGAAAGCCTTTGTCCACAAAGCTATTGTTCCCGCCAATGAATAGCAACAATGTCAGACAAAGCACAAAGTTTCCACGAATGGTGTAAGTCAGCAGGCCTAATGGAGGATACACGCAACATGCTAAAAACTACACAAGGCATTCCATCAACCGATGTCCTGAATTGCCTCAACAATATTAATCAAGACATCATCAGACTTAACCTGCCTATTGGCCAACGCGGACTGCTTCACTGGGTGTGGAACAACTTAGCCGCAAAACTGGCAAAACAACAGGTACCTCAAGACCAACCTGCACACAGGACTGTGGCAGAAACATCAGGGGTGACTACAAAGTCCCTTGCCAAAGATGCAGAACTGAACAAACTCCTCAAAGCTTTCAGCAATGATGCGCTAAAAGACATTGTATAGGACCAGCGCACAATGTCTTAGAATCCAGCAAAGAATGAGCGTAAACCATTACTGATTCCGGACTATATAACCACAAAGACTTTGCAGGACTATACTGACGAGACAGAGCTAGCAGCTGAAGGGGACATGAAGCTAATTATGCAGACCACCAAGCGTAGACAGAATCCTGACCAAGTTTCCCTTCCTCAGTGGATGTCAGCCACACCTGAATCTTAAAGACACTGATTAACTGCAGCCTGTTCACGAAGGACACGTTAGCATACCTCAATCACACAATTAATATTGGGGATTTCGCACAATCTTTTACGACATCATCAGTTTTATTATATGATCACGGGTATCGCAAGAAACTGGTGACAGCAACTAATCAGCAAACTCAACTGGGCGGCAAGAGTTATTCGCAGCAGGCGCACATTTTTGCGGCAACTCATCGATGTGACAAACTCGGTCTCACGACGGTCTCATCACATATGCCTTAAAAGGCAAGCGAGAACGGATATCAGCTGGTGGGCGACTCTCAGCAAATCTTTTACAGGGACAAAAAGTCGGCCGTTTTTCATGAATTTTGTTTGATACGAGATACTACTTATATTGTTTGACACGTTGAAAGATAGTAAATGAATGGGTGACCATGCATATATTCGACCCCAATTTTAGACATGATACATGAAACCATCGCAAAAAAGAATTAATGGTCATGACCATTAATTCATTTTTGCTGTGGGTTCATTTAATTTGTCTAAAACCGGGGTCGAATATATGCATGGTCACCCATTCATTCACTATCTTTCAACATGTCAAACAATATAAGTAGTACTTGCATCAAACAAAATTCATGAAAAACGGCCGACTTTGTCCCTTTAATGATACGGCATTCTTCATAGAGGAGACTCCATTGCCCCTGCAGATTTTCACCACTGAAGCATGCTCAGCAGGGGAGCGGGCATTTACGTGAACGACTGCTTCTATACGTGATGGTCAGTGGACCCTCTAACTACTGCGGATATGCATATCAACCTCAAGGAATCTATACCGTCCTGCTGGCGTGCAGGCTGTGGCATCGTTTCCTTGACAATAGCCAAATAGTGGTATACACGGACAATACCACCACCATGTATATAATAAACTCTGGCACGTCATGTAATGCAACAGCCATGGAGTGGCTGCATGAACTCTTCTGGCTGTCGGCAATCTCCAAGTTTTAGATTATCGCCAGATACATCAGAACTAATGATAACAATGCGGAATCTTTATCGCGCCTGCACGAAATTAAACACTACTTCAGAGCTTTAGACACCCTGCAAAGTCGCGAGACACACCCTTTACAGGAATGTCACTACCATATGTCTGTTTCCACGCACTCCTTATTGTTTCAGGACCTTTGCAGTAAGAAGTTTACAAACCAATTAACAAGCCTTGACTCACTTAGCGACAATGACGCTACTTGCGGGGCGCCGGAGAGCTAGCACCTACCACTAGTGTTGGGGGCTTTTGGCGGAAATCGGCTCAGAGCCGGTCAACATCGGACTAAAGTTGTCGACCTTGACTCCCAATACTTGTGTCTGACTGTATGTTGTCTGTATAGGCATCATTTAAGTGTATAATAATACTTGTTTTACTGTAGTTTAAATGGGCTGGATTCGAGGCTGTGAATGGGACGGGTTCGAGGCTGTGAATGGGACGGTCTCGGGACGAGGCTACCTAGTAGTTAACTCTGAGCATTTGTTTAACAGCGTAGATTTCTCAGCATTGATAATGTGCAACTACACAAAGATTACATCGCTTGCTTATGTTATGTTAGTACCCTTCAAGGCGCATGTTGATTTTTCCCGGCAATTACAATCAGCTAGTTGATCCTTATGCTGATCTCCAGTGATTACTCTCTTTTTATGCAATTTGATTATACTTGCCATACTCTTCATACAGCTTTCTTCATATGCATTAAACTTAAGCCAAAGATATCATTACTTTGTACTTGAAGTAATTTGTATTATTATTTATAACGCTGTGCTTTAGAATCGAGCACTGTAATTTCCCACGAGGACATCTGTATAGTTCGATATATATATATATATATATATATATATATATATATATATATATATATATATATCTCTGTATCTATAGTTATATATAGTTATATACACAGTGAAGATGACAACACTTCATATATGTACATGTATGGTACCCATTACACGAGGTTCTCGCATATTATTGTCACAGGCACTTACGATACAGTTTCAAACTGTGTCAAACCATTTGTGGTGATGGGTTGGATGGAAATTTCATTAGCAAAATTTATGTACGTGTGAGCACTTGGAAACAAAGCCAGAATGTTTGTTTCACGGAGAGGACTTATATGCATTGCTTATGAATAGCTACTCTGTTAGACAAAGATTGCATGTCTTAGATACATTTGAGTGTCTATGCAATACTTCAGTTCTCTATAACTGTGTTAAAAGTTGCCCTTGTACTAGCTGCCGATGCATTTCTATTTTCAAACATCCACACATCTTTGATGCATATTTCCATGTGTCCGAAGGTCGGTAGAAAATCGTACTTAATAAAGCGACTGGTTACTTATATAATGCATTCTAGGAATCATAAGCCCGTCTTAAATTTAAAAAAAAACTGACCGCCCCAATTCAGCATATTATTCCTGGTGACCTCAACACAAAAACATTCAAAAACCACGTTTGCTTTGTTATACCAACATTTTCTGTAACGTGTTTATATTTCTTCAGATATGAAATCCTCGTTTTATCCATCACTTATGAAATAAAACCAATAACCAGATGTTAACTGAAAGTGCTCACGTCTTTTACAACAGGTTCATTAATACTAGTATACTTCACAGAACAATCAGATATCTGTCATATCACTATATGTAGCATGTTTCATCAACTTTCAGTACTCTTAGAGTTAAATCAGTAATTACAAAACTTAATTTAATATGCAAATGAACCCTTTATTAACTTCATACTACTAAATGCTTTACAACACAGTCAGATGTCTGTCGGATCAGTATCTGCAGCAGATTTCATTAAATTTGGTGCATTTATTTCGGAGTTATATGACTAATTATATCATACCAGTATATTGAACGCGCAAATGCAGCAATCTGATTGGTCGAGACGCGAAAAGAATCGTGGTATATTGGCGATATACCACGGCTGGCACACGTGCGAGCTCTCGGCAAGAGCCAAAAAAATTTTTTTTACGTTCTATGCGAGAATTTCAATATACTGATATGATATAATGGCATATCGCTCGTGCATATATGTCGTGAACTGGTCAAAATCTTGTGGTATACCACCGCTGCGTGTGCTTTATTGCTTAATTATAAAACTTTATAAAATATGCAAATAAGCTATTTATTAAAGGCCCGATAGCTGTATCTTTTTCGCATTATATTTTTGGGATTTTACTTCCAAACTAAAACAAGTTCATTGGAATGTATGTATTCATTGAGGGGTGTTTATTAAGGTAGAATAAACAGTCCTCTAGGACTACATGTGCAATCTTGAGCAAGATAAATAATAAATGTTTGCCCAAACATAAAATGGCGCCCTCATGCAAATAGAGCAAAAACACAGTACGCAGTGCATATATGCATTGGAATCTTCACAGAAAGAACAGAGTAGTCCAATATAATGCATAGTGCTGAATGTTTTCCAGGGGGACACCATATGCATATGCTATTCTTTGTAATATTACCAAATTTTAACAATGGCGAGAAATCAAAATAACAGTTAAAATTTAAATTTTCTTGCCCAATGTTTCAGTGGTAAAAGACTATATCCTTTAAATCTGTAGAAATTAAATAAAACCATACAAAAAAGAAACCTTTTTCAGGTCGATCAATTTCAAGAGTTATAGCTACAGGGGATGCTCAATGCTTCTCAGTACAATTGGATATCTATAAGATCAACATTTGCAGCATGTTTCATCACATTTTATGCTCAGTAATTTTTTAGTAATATCACTAATTACAAAGTTCATTAAATATGCAAATGAACCCTTAATTCACTTGACACTGTTCAATGATTCATAGCACAATTAGACATTTATCAGATCAATATCTGTAGCAGGTTTCAACAAATTTGGTGCCGAATTTCATAGGTATGTACCTAATTACAAAGTTTATTAAATATGTAAATGAACCCTTAATGAACTTCACACTACTAAATGTTATAACACAGGGGTCAAAGATCTTGAAGCCCTTTTGTCGACGTTTCTGTATCATCGATGCTGCACAAACTGTACGGGGATCTGATTCGTGGTATCATGAATTCTGGCGACCAATTTGTTTTGAACGATGAGCACTGTGACTGTTCAGTGGAAGTGAAAATTGCCAAGGATATATCAGTTCATTCCCAGTCAGTTCCAATGACAGAGCAGGTTAGAGATGTGTCAGGATTTGGAAAGTACATGACATTTAATCTGAGAGACACTTTTGATAAGACTGATGATGTAACCAAGACGCCAGTACAGAACGCTTTGAAAGTGCTAATGGGGTCAGCTTGGAAGAAAGTTTGGCCGTAACTGCAGCAAATGAACAGACCAAATGCCAGATTTAAACTTCATAACGTTATGGTCAGTTGGCTAATAGAGAACAATCTTGGATGGGATGTCAGCAGTAAAAGCCTTGGGGACAAGTTTGTTAAAGTAATATGTGATGCGTTGTGATTAAATGACCCTCATCGTCTGAAACTCAGTCTGAAGCAGTGTCATATTCCCTCTTTGTACGATATGTTTCATGGATACAACATACCAGCCTCTCATAAACATGCAATTGGCATATTGTACCTGTCTGCCAAATCTGACTTGAATCTGTTCAGGCGTTTTTTAGTTATTGTGTAAACAGACAGACAGACAGACAGACAAACACACACACACACACACACACACACACACACACACACACACGGACAGCTTACAATTGGCAGATTATTATGAAAGTTATCTTAGGGTCTCTGTTTTGTAGATTCCCTGCCAAATGTACACAACGAAGACTCTTGCGGACTGCTTCTACGTTTGACATCCAAATTAGTAATGATTTCACATATATGACTTATGGCTAATTAAAGATTCCGAAAAGAATTCCTTTTCCCTAGACTATTATTACTATAAGTATGTTTTTATGTTAATAAAAAGCAAGCTTAATGCAATGGAAATTTGAAAAGCTCACATAGCATGAATCCCAACGAAAATGTTTTACAGTAATCGAAATCTAATCAAGTAACGTTCTTTCAACTTGAATTTTATGTCACTTGTAGCCGAGGTTTTCCCTTCATATTGTTATTGTCATGCTATTCTGCCTGAAGTTAAGTTTAGTGATGTATACATTGTCTTGAAACCCTCCAGTTTAATTTGGGTTTGCTCTAGCATTTAACTCATCGCAGTGCTGCGATAGTATTCATTTTCCTCGGTCAAGAAAACCTGACGACGATAAAAGATTTTATAGGGCGATACTTTGACACCAACCGTTGCGCTTTTAGCGTAGCATCAAGAGCTCTTCGAAATACTATAGACTTCTTAATATTCAATCATTAATGCGAGCAAGATTGTGAAACCAATTTACGAATGTCTCAACATAGATTTCCCTAGTCTGACAAAAGTTCTATGTTAATATCGCTTGAATTGGCGTAAGAATGTTTTGATGTAATCCTATGGAGTACGGTAAGTAGGCAAAATTTGATTATTTGCGCAAGTCAGTCTCCCTAAGGCAAAAGTAACTGTTGTAATCTGCAGCATTGATATGATGTCTCAGCGACAGTTGAGTAGCTTGATACAGCTTTTAACAAAGTAGTACATGGGGCAGGATAGTCCACCCAGTACACGGGCTTGTATAGTCCACCTGTGCAGGGGCTTGTATAGTCCACCTGTGCAGGGGCTTGTATAGTCCACCTGTGCAGGGGCTTGTATAGTCCACCTGTGCAGGGGCTTATATAGTCCGACCTCCGTGCAGGGGCTTGAATAGTTCACCCTCCCCCGTTCTTGGGTTGCATAGCCCCACAGCACTCTAATATCGTTATGCAAATGCGGGGGTACTAGAAATGGAGGGTAACATAAGGGTCATGACATTCGGCTTTGTTGACCCTGTCGGAGCGGAGGTGACTGAACTCAAAGTGCCGTATCAGCTTAACAATGGACGATGACGAGTGCGAGTGGGATGATCTGTCGCTGACAAATTCCCAACTGGACACAGTATTTGCGTTGGCGGATCAACACTATGAAAATGCTGTAAGTATTTATTTATTTATTTGTCTATTTATTAAATCTATTTTTTATTTTTTTTCTGTGGTCGATTTTTTTTTGAGGGATCGGGGTTCCGTACTGTTGTGTTAGAAGTGACAAATCCGTGCTGCATGTGCATGTAATCAAATTGACATAATTTAATTTGACGTCTTTTTTTCTACATATTTTACGTAAACTATTTTAAAATGAGAAAGGGATTCCTTTGAAGGAAAATATTTCAGGTATTTTTTTTTATTTTCATTTCTACAGAATGAGTCGCCTCTGTTGGAGTCCCGCCAACCTGTTCAACAACCGGTATTGGGATCGCCGAAAAATCGTGATCATGATGTAAGTAACATTTACAAATACATTTTTGGCCGTGGAATGAGAAAAGGGCCCTCGCGGCAAATCTGTATAATAATAGAAAAACGCGTTTAAAGTTCCCGCATGAAAATATTTAATTTCCACTCATGCATTGCGGAGTCTGATGGAATTTATCCCGTATTTTGCCAACTCAGATGACTTGTGGGTAATTATATGACCTCTTAGAACAGGGTACGTTATCAACGCTGTACTTTAGCCGCCATTTTGAACGTTGTTTACATGTGTGAGCCTGGTACAGTCGACGTTGTCGTCGTCAGCATTGAGCGTCGTATTTCTCCAATGAGTCTAATAGAGGCAAATATTATCACCTAAAAATGCAACTCTATTATTATAATTAGTTCTGGACAAAAGACCTGGCCTGGATTATTTCGTGGACATTGCACATAAATATCTTTCTATCGATGAGTGTTGACGGCTGTTTTGAACAGTGCAGATGAATTCAGTATCAGTATGAGTACTGCTGGCAGCGGAAATACCAGTGTACACCATGACATTGAATACCCGGACTCGAAGACACTGTGGTTAACAGTAATATTACAGAGACAGACATTACGAATGATGATTTGTTAAGATTTCAAGAATCACACATATACACGCTGTAGTGTAAGCACACAAAATGTGTCATCCTGTCGCCAGCATGAATTTCAGTCCGGGCTTACAGCCATGTGTTTTACTTAATATAGCTTGACAAATTTTAATGTTTTAACATACTTTTAAAATTAGAATGAGAAAAAAAAATTGATATAAAGAACAAAGATACTGGAAAACTATCAAAAGAAAAAGCTACTGTCCTTTTTAGAGATTTTTAGAGAATTTTAATTTCAAAGTCGATGCCGCGGTGCGTGATCAAAATCAGAGCATGTAAACACTACATGATATAACGGTGAATACGGTGCATGCATTGCACTCTGTCGATCTTGTCATCAGCCATCATGTCATTGACCTGTCACTCGGTGCGTGATCAGTCGACTGGGTTGAGGTCAACGATCTTTTGCAATACTCTATTAGCCAGTCATACGTAAATATGACCTTCTCGAAATTAGGTCATGCGACCAGGTCGTGATCTTACCATGCAGCAATTTTGTAGCAATTTTTTGATTGACTGTCAAAGTTTGCAGTGCTGTGTGGGGCCCGGGGGAAGTGGAAAATTCCGTCTTTTGTTCTGCAACAGACACACCGTCTGGCCAGTATCTGGCTCTGTTTTGAGCGGGGATTCCTCCAAAAAATGAAATAAATAAATAAATAAAAACTGAAGTCAGGAGTGCACTCTGCAAACAGTTATTTGGCAAAAAATTATCACCTCTTCCACCGGACCGTGAGGGAAATGTTTATAAACACCTTGGAATTTGAACTGTTAAAGTACCATAGTGTAGTGCTCGAGAATTTCTGTAATATGCGCGCACAGGCGACCTCGACCAGATCACGCTTTATTATTGTATGGAGAGTTCAACTTCGGTGTAAATTTCTGATTGATAGTTGTCCAGTGTGCGTCCTGACATGATCACAGGGAGTTCTGTGACCTAGAACAATGGTAGTGTGTTCGTAAACTACACATAGACATTTTAAGACATTTTACGCAATCTGTGTATTCCTATTTTTTTTTTTAAAAAACCGCACAATTATTTCTTGAAAAACAAGCATGTAGAATTTTGTATTCCTTGTGACAGAGTGGTGAAATAGTTTTTATTATCTTTTACTTTCAGAATTCTTTGTTATGCACTGAACAGGGCTCTCGCCTGCACGGATATATGTACACAGTGCACGTTTGTTTATGGTTTCATCATGCATTGACCTCTGCAGACTGTACTAACTGAAGTTGGCGTTCAATCCAACTGTTTTCAAACAAAATATATTTTTTTCTGATTGCTCTTTGTATTATTTTGTGTATATGTTTCCATTAGAGGCAAAGTATAGGAGGAGAAAAAAATCATAACTCTTTTTAAAGTTTCGTATACATACTGAGTGTGATTACCTTTATACTACTCTAGGACCTCAGTAAATGCATGATATGTGATGATGATGAAGAGGAGGAGGATGGTGGTGGTGGTCTCAAAAATTTCCGTAAGTTAAAATTTTATTTTCATTCATTAAAAGATATAGCGGAAAAACAGCTATTGTATTCCTTGACAACTCTGTATTATATATTTAATGAACAGAAAAGTAACAATAGAAAAAGAAATAGGGGAAAAATAGCCAATTTTATTTCTTGACAAACTTGTATTATATATTTATTGAACAAAACAGTAATGTTAGAAAATCTGTATTCCGGGTTGCTGTGCCTTTTCTGCAAAAGTAATATTTTTCTGATTTTTTTTCAGACAAACTCCGCATAAACCAAGAAAACAGTACATCAAACTCAGAAGAAATCGTGTCATGGTCAAGAAAACATGGGATTTTCCATGGGGAGAAGAAACCAACATCAGCGACGAAAAGAGTACTGTTGGGTCATCATCAACATTAACTGGTAGTAGTAGTAGTAGTAGTAGTAGTAGTAGTAGTAGTAGTAGTAGTTGTTGTTGTTGTAACAGTAGCAGTAGTTATAATTCTCATAGCAGTGATAGTCATAGTTCCCATGATAGTGATAATTATAGTTCTCATAATACTGATAGTTATAGTTCTCCTAGTAACAATAGTTATAGTTGTAACAGTGATTGTAGCCATTTTACATCAAGTAGTGATAATGTTGCCACACAAGATTTAATGTTAAGTTACAAGACCTGCTAAACTCCTACATTCCTCATTCCCCCTCAAATGTTCAAGATACTCAGTGTTCATCAAATTTTTCTGTCCCCATGAATACCCAAGAATTTAATACCAAATGGCAGGCCCTCCTCTCAAATAATCATCAGCCTTCCACACAAAGTTCTTCCCCCCTCATCACATCCAACAAGTCAGATTGGCGGGGGTCAATTGATGACCTGGCGTCAGAAGATTCGCCATCAGATGAAGACAGCGGGGCAAAGTATTACAGCATCATACGTGTCCGTGAACGACAAGTGAAGAAATTCAATGCAACAGCTCATGACTACGAGATACGATTCAATGACATCCAACCGGTGCGTGTTTTCATGCAAGTGATGGTGGTGCTACGAGATGTCTTTGAGATATTAGCCGACTCACTGATGGCATCTCTCCCAGGGATAGAGTACGCATTACACTTGAAAGTCCGTCCCTCCACTATCAAATCTGAATACCTTTTTCCCCTGTTCAAGAACTGACTGTGGACAGAGTGTTTGGCGAAATTGAATGTGTTCTGCAGTCCTATGAAGAATTCACCCCAGATGACAGTGTTCATATCAACTGCATTCATGTACACATGCCTGTTGGAACAGGAAAGAAGTGGGGCAGGAGACCCGTCAACATAGCCCATCGCCTCCAACTGATGAGAAGCGTCATTCGTATCACTAACACCGATGACTCTGTTGCGCACAGGCTATAGTGACAGCAACAGCCCACATCAACCGTAACAATGATCCAGGATCCGTACCAAGGGGACGGCAAGAGCAGAAGCGACGTGCATCTGAACTCATCACTAAGGCAGGTATTTCACCAGGACCGTGTGGATATGAAGAACTTGACAAATTACAGGCAGTCCTTCCATTGCATCGAATCCATGTTATTTCAGACGAGACATCAGGCAATCTCAACGGGTGTAGCTAGCTGGCAGGGTACGCTTACCCATTCGGGACACCTGGTACCACCACTATTTTGTGGTTCAAGATGACCCCATTGCCTTTGTCATTTTCGATATATTCTTGGACCTGGTAAATTACACAGTTACTTTGAATGATAATGATTATTGGACCTGATTTGATGTCTATTGCTTATCAGGGAAGGGACACTGCTGAACACAATATTTACCTTTATCATCATAACAACCATTATGATGTGATCACGTCGATGCCAGCATTTCTACAGAGAAGCTATTACTGTCACCACTGTCACATGGGGTACCAAAACAAACAAGACCACATCTGTGAAGTTTTCCTGCAGGTGCTGTGGTGTGCGAGCTGTATGTCCATCAACAGGTGATCATGTCTACTGCAAAGATTGCAATCGCTACTTTCAGGGTCAGCAGTGCTTTAATAATCATTATAATATGCCTAGCTTGAATTCGGCCATCTGATTGGCTGGAGCCAGGGTTTATATCCTCAACAAGAAGACCTGGCCAAGAGAGGAGAACTCTGCATTTGATTGGCTGTGGTATTGTGAACATTGTCGTCTGCACAATATGAGGAAGCTCGCGCAAATTTCAATATTTCTGATGTAGAGCTCAATCGATGATCAACACCTAACCATGTCCGACCAACAGACGGAGGCTAATTTCGATCTAAATTTTAGTCTGGAGCAGCTCGATGAAATCACCGACGAAGAGCTTGTGCGAGCAGCGACGGCGATCGAACAACAAATTGCGTCGTCGTCGGTACCCTCAGTTAGCAACGCACTGCCGGCTACCGAACCTCTCATTTCATGCCAACACAGAGCAAGACGATTCCCCGAATTAACAAACGAAACGGTGGAACAGTTGGCAGCGAAAAAAAACGAAGCAAATACGAACACATCAACTAAGTGGGGAGTGAAATTACTAAAAAGTAAGTATTAAATAAAAAATAAATGTTGAAGGATGAGTCTCATCTGAATTTTTTCGAAATTGTGATTCGAAACACCGTCGGAACCTCTATGGACGGACGTACCACACCAGCCGGGCGCCGCCATTTTAACTGTTTTGTAAACAATGCAGTGACCGTTTGACCTGTTGACCTTCACTTTTGACACGCATTTTACTGTATTGTATTTCTTCCGTTGCAGCCTGGTGTGGAGAACGATCATTCTCACCAGATTTTGAGATGCTTCCGGTAGAAACCCTGGCTAACCTACTGAGGCAGTTTTATGCCGAAGTAAGAACACGAGAAGGCAACGATTACAGCATTAGAAGCTATTCCTGAATTAGGGCGGCTATCCATCGTCACATCACGAACGTACCATTCAACCGTACCGTTAATATCTTGCAAGACAGAGAATTTCAGACGGCGAATAATGTATTTATTGGAAAGATCAAGAGTCTGAAGCGAGAAGGCAAGGACACGGTCCGTCACAAAACGCCGATCAGTGAGGGGGACCTGAAGAAGATGTTTGCGAGTGGGACACTGTCAGACTCTGACCCGTTGTCATTATTGCGCCTCGTTTGGTTTCATGTAGAGTTTTTCTTTTGCCGAAGGGGGCGGGAGGGTCTGCGTGATTTACACAAGGGGAGTTTTATTTTGAAGAGGGATGACGAAGGGAGGGAATTCATAACTTTAGCATATGTAGAAGCAACTAAAAACCATCCCGGGGATTTGAAAGATGACTTCGAGTCTGAGAAACGTATGTACAAAACGGGGTCTCCTCTTTGCCCAGTTACAGCTATTTTGAAGTATATTACTAAACTCAACCCAAATTGCAATGCCTTTTTTCAGCGGCCAATTTCCAATTTCTCGGGTAATGAAACCATTTGGTACGTCAACAGTCCTCTTGGTCACAATTCTTTGGGTGAAATGATGAAGAAGATTTCGATTGCCGCAGAATTGAGTACGATGTACACAAACCATTGTGTGCGAGCGACCACGATCAAGTCGCTGAACGACGCTGGGGTCCCGACTCGTATCATTATGAATCTGAGTGGTCACCGAAATGAAGGGAGTATCCGCAGTTATTGTCGTGATAGTTCCAATGAACAAAAACGCCAGTGCAGTGACATTCTAATGTCAGCAATCTTAAATTCACCTACCAGAAATGTTTCAGTTGTCGGGACTCCAGCTTCGTCGACACCCGTACCGCGGTTGCTCACACTCAATTTGAGGGAAACGCGTCGACATGCCAAAATGTCCAGTATGTATCACCTTCGAATTTGTTCAATAACTGTAGTTTTCAAGGCAGTGTATATGTTTACACAAACAGTTATTATTCATCAAAAAAAAATTAGAGCGTACATTTCGAATAATATGAGTCGCCGTATAAGTGTCCGAAGTGTATTTCGTAACTTGATCAGCGTTCAGGCGACCTATCTCAGACATGCGTACTCTTGCGCACTATAGTTCCGTTTTATTTACATTGCCAATGTTACACTGTTTATCATCCCGTTTCCTGTTAAGAGTTTTTTGAATAAAATTTTTCAAGTTTGAAAATTTTCATCACAGTGTTGCGTTATTTTGTTTGTGAAATCGAGTGTGCACGAGCGTACCTCGGACTGAGATCTTCTTGTCGAGTTTGTGATGAGGGCCTTGGGCCAGCATGATTGGTATCCCTCCTCCGGGCCCTCGTCTAACTTCAGGTCAGAAATAGCAACTTTGTCCTCTTGTATTCAACTTTGTCATATTATAATGAGGTTATAAACGGTACGCTCGGGTATTTGGTTGCGGATATAAGACCTCTGGGGTGAAAATTAGCATATTTGGGTGAAATAATCACCTCGCTTCGCTCGGTGATTATTTCCCGCCAAATATGCTAATTTTCACCCCAGAGGTCTTATATCCGCAACCAAATACCCTCGCTTGCCGTTTATAACCTCTAATAAAACACCTGGTCCTCGGTCCTCGTATTCAACATGTCAAGTTGTTTGTCGCTGCAAGTTGTGTGGTGTTACCATCAATTGGGAAAAGCGAAAGAAAGATAATGACCATCACTGGTGAAAAATATTGCAGAGTATGTAAACAGTACCACCACAGTGATCATTTATGCTACATCCAGCCGATCCATGTTAAAAGAAAGAAGAAGTCCACTAAAGATTGTAATCATGATGATAACGGCATAGATTTATTCGACTTTGAAGCCCAAGAAGGAGACAAAGAGGGCAGTGAAGAAGAAATGAAATACTATTTCTTTGATTTTGAATTTACCCAAGACAGTGGTGTCCATGTGCCCAACTTGTGCATCGTTCAGTCAGAGTCATGTTCAGAGCGGGTGTTCTATGGCCCCATCACCAAGCAAGAGTTTTGCGATTGGGCCCTCACAGAAGAAAACGCCGTCAGTACTTTCATCTGCGAGGTTATGACGGACAATTCATACTGCAATACTGCCATGAGAACAACGGTCAACCTCAAGTCATCATCAATGGAACCAAAATCATGCGCATCTAAATCCCAGTTATAGACATCAAATTCATTGACTCTTATAATTTCCTACCTGTGGCTTTGGCTCAACTTCCTGACATGTTTGAACTGGATGAGCTGCACAAAGGCGACTTCCCCCATTTCTTCAACACAGCAGAGAATCAAAATTACATCTGTCCTCTCCCAGATTCCAGATACTACGGCCCTGGTGAAATGAAACAGCATGCGAGAGAGATATTCCTAAAGTGGTTTGAAGACGAAAGATTAAAAAACCACCCTTTCAACCTGAAACAAGAACTTGAGAACTACTGCAGAAGTGATGTAGACATCTTGAGGAGGAGTTGTTTGAAATTTAAAGACATGTTCAAACAACAGAATGGTATGGATCCATTCAGAGATTGTGTGACCATCGCATCAGCCTGCAATGTCGTTTTGCGCAAGAATTTTCTCAAGAAAGATACCATCGGGGTCATTCCAGACCATGGCTACATCCACTGAAGAAATCAATCTGTCGTCGCATTGCAGTGGTTAGCATGGATTGCACTCAAGAACAATGTCAACATCCAACATGTCAATAATGGATGTGAGAAGAAAATTGGCCGTTATTGGGTCGATGGTTATGACGATGAAAACAACACAGTATATGAGATGCATGGTTGCTACTACCATGGCTTTCCTCAATGTAACAAAGACCGTGACATGGCCGACCTCTACCAAAGTATGCAAGACATGATGCAATTTTTATGTTATCATGGCCTCAGGGTGATCGAAATGTGGGAATGTGACTTCAACAAAGATATTCACCAGAATCAAGAGCTGCAAGATTTCATCAAGTCACTTTATCTACAGGAGCCCCTTCATCCACGAGATGCGTTCTTTGTTGGTAGAACCAATGCCAATACTCTTTACCACAAATGTGTTGATGATGAAGAAATTCACTATGGGGACTTCACAAGCCTCTACCCGTATGTCAACAAGTACTGTAAGTACCCCATCAGACATCCTGAAGTCCGCACCAAGAACATCATACTACCTGTTCAGTTGTACTTTAGTCTGGCTATAAATGTAGAATACTACCACGCTGACAACTCTACTTTCCTGTTCTGCC
The DNA here is from genome assembly GCA_001465055.1 of Ptychodera flava. Classification (NCBI taxonomy): domain Eukaryota; kingdom Metazoa; phylum Hemichordata; class Enteropneusta; family Ptychoderidae; genus Ptychodera; species Ptychodera flava. Next base: position 42,415 of record LD364225.1, on the reverse strand, counting down.
CCTTTGAGTGGATAAGAAGCTAATGTTTACCCTTTGCAGACGTTGTGTAGAAGCCAAACAGCAGTCATCATGTGAACACAATCATGACCAGCAGTCCTTTGTAGGAACTTGGACAGCGCCTGAGTTAGCCAAAGCTGTCAAGAAGGGGTACAAGGTCATCAAAGTGTTTGAGGTATGGCACTACAGAGAAAATGAAGTATACAACAGAGAATCACACACAGGTGGGCTCTTTACTGATTACATCAATGCTTTCTTTAAGTTGAAACAAGAGAGTAGTGGGTGGCCTTCATGGTGCCAGAAGGAAGATGACCAAGATTGATACATCCGTGAATACTATGACATCCTTCTTGACAAGACTAAGATCCACCGAAATCCTGCTCAAAGAGCATTGGCAAAACCGATGTTGAATTCCATGTGGGGCAAGTTTGCTCAGAGCAACAACTTTCCACAACTGCAGTACATCAAAGAACCTGTAGAACTCTTCCGCTTGCTCATGAGTGAAAAACACATCGTCAACAACTTGTCTTTCATCAGTGATGACATGGTCGCTGTTCAACATTCACCGCAGAAGGAATTTGTTGAAGGGGCCATCAACACCAATGTTGCCATCGCTGCATTCACCACAGCATATGCCCATCTGAAGTTGTATGATATTTGGAAGCCATCGGTGAACGGGGCTTGTACTTTGACACCGATTCAGCCATCTTTGTCAGCAAACCAGACATGTATGAACCACCTCTTGGTGACTAGTTGGGAGATCTCACCAGCAAACTGGATCCCCCTGGCAAGTTCATCGCCAAGTTTGTATGTGGGGGAGCTAAAACTTATGCCTACCATCTAGCACAGCCTGACAGGAAAGGAAACACTACTCTTAGTAAAGTCAGGGGGATCACTTTAAATTACCGCAATGGCTTAGACATCAGCTTTGATGCCATCACCCGTCTCGTGATCACCTGTGCAACGTCAACCATCACCGTAAACGACCCCACAAAAATCTGGCGTACTGGATGTGATGTTGTAACAACAAGTGAAAGTAAAAAATACGCCCTTGTCTATGACAAAAGAGTACTGATGGAAAATTACAACACTCTTCCCAACGGCTATTAAACTGTACATTGTATTTGAAACCCCCCCCCCCCCGCCCAAAAGAAATATCAATTAATGAATGTCACCAAATATTTGGCAAATGTTTCTAGTATTTCACAACATTGTGTTATCAAAGTAGTTTTGAAAGCTTTGTCAGAAAAAGGTATTGTATTTTGCAATTCAAGAGGTTTTCTTAATTCCATTCAAAGAAAATTTAAAAATTGTAAATGTTTTTAGTGTTTTAGTATTGCATTTCAAGCTGTTAGAGGAGGATAATTTAAAGAATTTTAGTGAAGCTGTTTTCACAATTCTCTCTCGTTTAAGCAATCCATTGAGGAGGAAGTCACTGACAAGCCAAGGCCCTTGGGTAGTGTGGAGCAGAATGTTATGGAAAGTGTCGAAATCCCTCTGATGAAAAGCACACTTGCTCTTTCAGAAAAAAAGAAACAGCAAGACTCTGAGGATTTGAATGAGAAAGAGGAATAAATGTACGATCGCAATCCCTTACCTGGAACTCATATGATAGACCTCATTAATGACACCTTACACTCCTAGAGGGTGGCAACAATTTGCCCAAGTGCTGTCTGACATGAATTTACCACAAGATCTGATTGACAACAAGGAAAGATAGAACTGGATTTAGTCTCAGCGAAAATCAAAAGGATTGTTTCATCCAAGAGATGATGAAGAAGAAGGTGATCATGAAGTATTTGCTGGACAATCATCCGCTAAAAAGAAAAGGATAAGGAGGGAGATACGTCCTGTCATTTCAACTGCTGCAAGACCACGGTGTCGACCATCCATGGCAGGGAATTGGCTCAACTTTTAAAACATCTCTCCACAATTTGATGATAGTCATTCCAAAGGAGACCTCTGTCATGGAGTGTTGTCCACCTTCTCTATCCCTTGGCGATGTCCTCAAACGGGTGAGGTGTCCCTGTGCTTGCTGTTCGGGATCAATAGTCATCAAACATGAAACCTGTGACCAGATTGATGGACTTGGATCAGCACCTAAGCCAGGTGTATTACGATCCAAGTCATTCCGCAAGTTTTGGAGGAATCGATGCTGTTTAGCGTGCTGCAAAGGAGAAAGGAATAAAAGTCAACTGTCAGAAAGTGACAGAGTGGATGCAACATCAGGACACTTACACATTACACAAACCAGTGAGGTGGAAGTTTCCAAGGGTTAGAGTAATTGTCGGTGGAATGAATCAACAGTGGCAAGCCAATCTTGCTAATGTTAGTTCATTAGCAAAATACAATGCAGGGTTCCGATACATCCTCACTTGCATTGACATTTTATTCAAGTATGCCTGGGCCATTCCCTTGAAAGACAAACGAGGGGTCACTTTGGTGGCAGCGTTTCAACAGATTTTGAAGACTTGACGAAAACCAGAAAAAACTGCAAACGGATCAAGGCAAAGAATTTGTGAACCACCTATTTCAGAAATGTCTGGAGAGTTAAGACATTCAATTTTTCACCACCGGAAATGAACCGAAAGCTTCTGTGGTTGAGCGTTTCAATTGTACCCTGAAAACTTAAATGTGGAAGTTCTGTACCAGAAACAACACCCTAGGCTACCTATCGGTGCTTCCTCAGCTAATGCATTCTTACAACAACACTTGGCATCGCAGTATCAAGAAAAAACCAGCGTCTGTCAACAAGACCAACGAGAAAGAGGTGTGGGATACTCTGTATGGTGACTATGAACAGAAAACGGTGAAATTCAAATTCAGTGTGAGAGAACAAGTGAGAATCAGCAAAACTAAACATATGTTCAAGAAGGGTTACCTGTCAAATTGGACAGAAGAAATCTTCACAGTGTCGAGAAGGGTCTCTAATCGGTCACCCCTTTACAAGCTGAAAGATTTTGATGAGGAGGAATTAGAAGGTCCTTTCTATGAACAAGACCTACAAAAAGTCGTCAAGAAAGAGGATGACGTCTTCAGAGTGGAAAAAATACTCAAAACAAGAAAGATAAAGGGCAAGACTGAATATCTGGTCAAGTGGTATGGTTGGCCATCCAAATTCAATAGTTGGGTCAGGGATCTGGCAAAACTATAAGAGGGATGACTCTGTCCGGACAGTCACAGTCTGACCCCAACTTTCATCATGGCTGAACATCCATTTTTCATGAGGCTACCGAGCAATGCATCCATGGACGTTTACCCAGACAATGCAGTGACAGGCCACACTGTGAAATTACCTAACACATTTCTCTGCAGGGCAACTGGGAAGTGGCATTGATGGACATACACTACCCTTTCTCTTGGTACAACATGGTCGAGGGCAGAAACTTGCTGGCATACGAAATTAAAGACCATAGAAAAACACTTGTCAAAATACCTGCAGGTTACTACAATGGTTTTGGAAGTATACTAACCACTCTGAGAGAGCAAAATTTACCCGACAAAAACCAGCTGACTTTCGACCCGGTGTCTAGGAAAGTAACCGCTGATGTGAGTGAGGGTACAATCCTCTACTTTCTACCAGGTCTGGCTGAAATAATTGGATTTTATTTCAATACCATCTTGAGGCAGAAGAATGATGCACCTTTCATGTTCAGTATTCGAAACCTCTCTTCTCTGTATGTGTATTGCGACCTAGTGGACGACCAGTTGGTGGGAGATACCTTTGCACCCCTGTTGAGAATAGAAAATGTGGAAGGCATCCATTGACAGATGATCAACCGCACCTTCCACACTCCATACTTTCTTCCCCTGAGAAACCGTGAATTTGATACGGTAGAAATCTACATAAGAGACGACACGGGACAGAAAGTGCCATTACAAGGTGGGAAAGTGATCATGACGCAAGCCTTCAGAAAACAACGCCCCACATTATTGTAGCCTGAACCATGCCGCAGAGATGTAAAATCAATGAAAGCAACCCAGCCACATACAAGAAGTTTTATTGGGATCAGGTGGGAAATGGATCATTGTTCCAGGGGGCAGCCGTGCAGAGAGGATATGGCTTTGGGCGGTATTTTGGGAGGCCTCTTCCATGCAGTCACACCACTGCTCAAACAAGGTGCCAAAGTCTTAGTGAGACTGATGTTAAACACGGGACTCAACATTGCAGGAGTTGCACTTAGTGGACATAACATCAAGCACTCGGCAAAACGACGGTTGGTGGAAGCCGGGAAACAGTTGGTGACAGGCAGGGGTTCCAGATACCCAGTCCCACCCTGGTGGCAGTATAAAATGTAAAGCTCCGAAACAAAGAGTCATTTCTTCCAAAGCCAGGCGAAAAAGATCTCCTGACATTTTTGACTAATGTGGCATTTCTTCATGAACACTCCTGCAAGTGTACCAAGAGTGAACTTGACTTGTTCACAGTTCCTCCAACGTAGACCGGTGTGGAAGAGGGACAATGGGAAGAAGTGCATCCCCTGACCCACATTGTGGAATCGGGACCCATCGAATTTGTAATTTCGGGTTCAGGGGAAGACTACATTGATCTGTTCTCAAAACTCCCTCTGATCAAGGCCAAGATTACAAGAGTTGATGGTATTAACCTCGGTGCAGAGGCAGCAGCGGGTCCTGTCAACTTGTGGCTCCATTCACTGTTCAACCAGGTGGATGTACACCTCAATGGCAAAATGATATCCAACCGTTCCCCTACTTACCCCTACCAAACGATGTTGAAACCTTGTTGAATTATGGTGAGGAGGCCAAAGACACCCATAACGATCAGCCCTATTCTTCAAGGACTATTACTTGAAAATGGATGAAGTGGACCCCACTAAAAAAGGTGGAGAAGTGAACAAGGGACTGAAAAACTGATATGCTTTCACGTCTGGCAGTCAAGATGTCGATATGGTAGGACCCATCCATTCTGATCTCTTCTTTCAGCCAAGGTATCTAATGAATGGTGTCGAATTACATCTCAAACTCAATAGAAGCAAGAATGCCTTCTCCCTTGTGAGCTCTGCAGAAAATCCAGGCTTCAAAGCTGTAGTCACTGAAGCCACACTACAGGTCAGGAAAATAAAACTCAGTCCATTGGTACAGCTGGGCCATGCAGAAGCTTTAAAGCAGGGACCGTCCAAGTATCCCATACATCGTTGTGTGATGAAGGTTCTGTCTATTCCTGGAGGCACCTTGTCCCTCAACAAAGAGCACATCTTTCTGGGACAGCTACCTAAACGTGTGGTCTTGGGTCTGGTGGACAACGATGCCTTCAACAGTTCATACAAGAAGAATCCTTTCAACTTCAAAAATTACGGCAAGACATTGCTGGTCCTTAATGTTAGTGGAAAACAAACCCCTGAAACTGGACTTCACCAAAGCTAGCGGTCAATCATTCATCATGGCCTACAATTCTCTGTTTCCTGGGACGAATAAAATAGGTAGAGATGAAGGAATCAACATCAATTGCTCTGAATATGACAATCGATACACACTGTTTGCATTTGATCTCACACTGGACTTGTCTGTCGACGGAGGACATTTGAACCTGGTCAAAGAAGGTAACCTGAGCATTGAACTGCAGTTCAGACAAGCCCTGCCAAATACGGTGAATTTACTCATGTATGGCGAACTGGATAACATCATTGAAATCGACAGAGACCGCAATATCCTCTTTGATTACTGAAGTTGATTCTTCGACTCCAGTGAAAGATGGACACATTAAAGTTGAAAGATACTTGAGTACAGACTGATACACTGCATCATCTTTTGGCGGGATGAAACCATCAGACCGATTGCCCAAGACAAGACTTAAAGGGGAAGTTCACCAAGGATGATTTTTACATATGTGCTAGCTTTGTGGTCACTTTCCCCTAAAAGCTATTTTCGCCATTTATAACTTGCACGATTTTTAGCTCCCATAGCCATATGTATATATGGCAATGGAAGCTATTCTTATAGGCTAGGAAAATGTCTGTATGTATGTATGTCTGTATGTCTGTATGTCTGTA